>SNQJ01S0037875.1:43146-53679 GCA_010110895.2 Picea sitchensis
TTCACAAAACCCCGAATTGTGATAGGTCCCACGGCGGGAGTGTGAGGTATTGACAGGTGGCATCGCGTATCGGGGTTCGAGACTTGGGAGGTCCTGTGAAACGGTGCCACGAAAATTGTGAATTATCGATCGGTGATTTCCCGATTTCCACAAGGGTGTGGGGTCCAAGTATCAAAAGCGAGGACAGGTGTCATCGGAGAATCGACACATCGGGTTTCGGGGAATTGAGGAGCAAGAAACCCGCGACCATAGGAATCGCGAATTCGCGAAGTCCGATTTCCCTGCTGTGAGGGGAGATCAGCGGAAAGTTCCTGTGGGTGAAGAATTCCTGACAGGGAATTAGAGGAGCATTTTCGCTCTTCGGGCCAAGTCAGAGAAAGGTCCTGGTGATCGCGATCATTCTCCAAGAAGCGAGGAGGGGTTTGCGTCAGACTGGTATCAGAGCGGGAATATCTTTGCTTTCTGTAGCAGAGAAGAGAATACACCATGCCACCGAGAAGAGAAAGACAGTCACCTGATCCCGAAGACAGGGAGGTGAGAAGAAGAGGTAGGCCAGCAGGAAATCCAGAAATGGAGCGACAAATGAGAGATCTCTGAGTGAGACTCGAGGAGATGGAGACAGCGCAGAGACGCGGAGTTGGCACAGGGGATCTTAGCGATTCCGAAGTTGAAGAAGAAGCTGGACATGAAGAAGATGTCACAGCAGAGGATGCATCAACCGAGCGGTTGATCAAATCCATCGCCAGGATGAGTTCCAAGACGAAGATGGACATTCCAGCTTACGAGGGAAGCTTGGATGCAGAAGAGTTGTTGGACTGGATCAGGGCTCTTGATACCTACTTCGACTATGAAGATATCGAAGAGGATAAGAAGGTAAGGCACGTTGTTACCAAGTTGAAAGGGCATGCAACATTATGGTGGGACGAGCTACAGGAAGATAGACGTTCCAAAGGCAAGCAGAAGATCAAGAGTTGGTATCGGATGATCGCGAAGATGAAAGCGAAATTCATCCCCAGAGACTACCAGATCACTCTGTTCAGGCGAATGCAGAACCTGAGACAGAAGCTGATGACAGTCAAGGAATACACTGAAGAGTTTTATCGACTGAACATCAGAGAAGTTCATTGGGAGAGCGATGATGAGAAGGTGGTGAGATATCTGAATGGCCTGAGGTATGACATTCAGGATGAATTGAGCATGGTAACCATCAGGACGGTTGAGGATGCTTATCATATGGCTCTGAAAGCCGAGGAGAATTTGAACCGTAAGCAGGGACAGTGAGGGCGAGGCAGAAGTCAGCCCAGAGGCAAGACAGTTGCCCAAGAAAGAACTCAGAAGCCCAAGGAGGAATGGAAGAAGCCTCAGGGTAAGATTGAAAGAGGTGGAACCTCACAGCGAGGACAACCACAGGTTGAACAGAGAAGACAACAGACTGATCAACGAGGAGATTATGCTGATGCAAATACTCTTCCTCATACTAGAGGTTGAGGTAGAGGTAGAGGAGGAGTGATCACATGTTTTACATGTGGAAAGAATGGGCACAAGTCATTTGAGTGTCCAGAGAAGAAGCAAGCCGGAGGAGAAGCTCACATCACTGAAGTGCATAGGCGTGATGCTGAGAATGAAGATGCAGACAGCGGAAGATCGCTTGGAATGCATAAAGTTCTCTTAACACCTAAGAAAGAAGTGGAGAACGCAGCTCAGAGGAGAAAACTGTTCAGGACAGCTTGCACAGCCAGGGACCAGAAATGCAAGGTCATCGTGGACAACGGAAGCACTAACAATCTCGTTTCGACCGAGATGGTAGAAAAACTGGAGCTGGAGACAACTAATCACTCGAGTCCATATAAAGTCTCGTGGCTGCAGAAAGGACACCAGGTAAGTGTTACGAAACAATGCTTGGTTGAATTCAAGATAGGTGGGTACAATGATAAAATTATGTGTGATGTTATTCCCATGGATGTCTGTCATGTATTATTGGGTAGACCATGGCAATATGACATAAATGTGGTTCATGACGGGAGGATGAACACATATACTTTGGAGAAGGATGGGAAGACACACAAGTTGCTTCCAATAAAGGATAAAGAAGTGAAGCCGGAAGTAAGCAACACGATACTTATTATGAGTGGGAAGGAACTTCTCACAGAGATAGAGAAGAAGGAAGATCCACAATTCTTTGTGGTCAGGAAACCGAGAATTGTCCTGACTAGCACAAGAGTGGATGATCTGCCAGATGAGATTCAGGAACTGTTGGGAGAGTTCGCTGACATCATCGTGGATGAACTACCTCGTTCATTTCCACCGATGAGGAGTGTGAGTCACCACATAGATCTCATACCTGGAGCAAGTTTACCAAACAAGGCTGTGTATAGATTGACGCCTCAGGAGAATGGGGAGGTCAAAAGGCAGGTACAGGATCTGCTGGATAAAGGACTGGTCAGGGAGAGTCTGAGTCCGTGTGCTGTACCAACAGTACTAAGTCTGAAGAAGGATGGAGGCTGGAGAATGTGTACAGACTCCAGAGCGATAAACAAGATCACCATCAGGTACATATTTCCACTGCCGAGAATGGATGATCTGATGGATTGCATGAGTGGGGCAAATTATTTTTCAAAAATCGATCTGAAGAGCGGATATCACCAGATTCGTATGAGAGAGGGTGATGAATGGAAGACAACATTCAAGACAAACGAGGGTTTGTATGAATGGCTGGTCATGCCGTTTGGCTTGACAAATGCGCCGAGCACATTTATGAGACTGATGAATGAAGTCCTGAGGGAATTCATCTGGAAGTTTGTAGTCGTATATTTGGATGATATATTGATCTACAGTAAAACAAAGGCTGAACATTTGAAGCATTTGGCCATTGTGATGAGGAGGATACAGCAGGAGAAGTTGTTAGTCAACATGAAGAAGTGTTCGTTCATGCAGACAGAGTTCATATATTTGGGTTTTGTTATTTCGGCTAATGAGTTGAAGATGGATCCAGAGAAGATAGAAGTGATCAAGAATTGGCCATCACCGAGAAATATCTTCGAGGTGAGGAGTTTCCATGGACTGGCTAGTTTCTACAAAAAATTCATTAGGAATTTCAGTGCGATTAGCGCAGCGATGATGGACACGGTGAAAAAGAGACATAACGTTTTTCATTGGACAACAGAGGCTGAGAGGAACTTCAATCTGTTGAAGTGGAAGATCACAGAGAAACCAATTCTGGTGTTTCCTGACTTTCAGAAGACATTTCAAGTGAAATTTGATGCCAGTGGGTATGCTATAGGAGCGATCTTGAGTCAAGATGACAGGCCTGTTGCATATTTCAGCGAGAAGCTGGATGACGCAAAGCTGAAATACTCCACATATGATAAAGAGTTTTACGCTATCATACAGGCATTGAAGAAGTGGAGGCATTACTTGATACCCAAGGAATTTGTATTGTACAGTGATAATCATGCATTGCAGTTTGTAAGTCAACTGGATAAGTTGAATCAAAAGCATGCAAAATGGGTAGAGTATATGCAGAATTTCACATTTGTGATCAAACACATTTCAGGAACTGCTAACAAAGTGGTTGATGCTTTGAGCAGGAAATGTTTGTTGCTGCAGGAATTCAGAGTCAAGACGTTGGGTTTTTAAAATCTGAAAGACATGTATGCAGGTGATGCATATTTTGCAGAGGCATACGAAGCAACTGAGAATCCAGTTCTCAGAGATCGGAGCCCATGGATAGACTACATGATCCAGGAGGGGTTGTTGTTTAGAGGAAATCAACTGTGCATTCTGAATTGTTCCATGAGGGAGAATCTGCTGAAGGAGAAGCACAACGGTGGATTAACAGGTCATTTTGGACATGACAAAATGTTCGAAAAGCTGAGCGAATCGTATTTTTCGCTGGGTATGCGAGGAGATGTAAAGAGGTTTGTTGACAGGTGTCGAATTTGTCAACACTCGAAGGGCCGAAAATAGAATGCAGGATTTTATCAGCCATTACCTATACCCGAGAGGCCATGGGAGGCGATCAACATGGATTTTGTATTGGGTTTGCCGAGAACGCAGAGAGGGTTTGATTCCATATTTGTGGTGGTAGATAGGTTTTAGAAGATGTCACATTTTATTCCGTGTCAGAAGACCAGCGATGCGACCCACATCACAACTTTGTTTTTCAAAGAAATTGTTAGACTTCATGGATTGCCGAGAAGCATAGTCTCGGACAGAGATACAAAATTCATAGGTCACTTTTGGAGGACGCTATGGAAGAAGCTAGGGACTAATTTGGCTTTTAGTTCAGCTTACCATCCGCAGATAGACGGACAGACCGAGGTGGTCAACAGGAGTCTGGGAGACTTGCTGAGAAGCCTGGTGACAGAGCACCATAGCAGTTGGGACCAGATATTACCACAGGCAGAGTTCGCGTACAACGATTCGGTGAATCGAAGTACAGGAAAAAGCCAATTCCAGATTTTGTATGGAACACAACCAAGGGGAGTTTCTGAACTTAGGGAGTCAGAATAGGGTGCGACTAGCAGTGCGAGCACTGAAGAATTCCCTGAGGCGATGCAGGAACTTCACAGTCAAGTGAAGCAGCGACTGATGAAATCAAATCAAGAGTATAAGCGTAGAGCTGATCAGCGAAAGAGACAACTTCAGTTCGAAGTTGGTGATTTGGTTCTAGCACACTTAAGGAAGGAAAGGTTCCCAAGGGGAACATACAACAAACTAAAGATGAAAAAGATTGGACCATGCAAAGTCCTAAAGAAATTCGGGGAGAATGCATATGAAATTGAGTTTCCAGAGGGCATCGGGATATCTCTGATATTTAATGTTTCGGATTTATACCCATACAGGGCTGGAGAAGCAGAGACTGGAACTGAGGAACCAATGGTTCAGTGGCAGAAACAGATGCCATTTGCAGAAAAGCCGCAGATGGAGTGCATACTGGACAAGCGAGTGGGAAGACAGACCAGGCGGAAGCAGTATTTTGAGTACCTAGTGAAATGGAAGAATCACCCAGTCGAGGATGCCAGCGGGGAAAATGAAGCAGTTATACAGAAGCATGGACAGACCGTGCAGGAGCTCATGGACAGGAGCCCATGAAATTTTTCAAGCCGAGGAGTATGATGCAGGAGCATCCACAACTCATCAAGCGAGCCAGTGCGTGGAGCAGAAAAGACAACTGGACAACGCCTATACAAATTTTGAAATGCTTTGGGAGTTGTTGCGCCGCTCTTTAATGAAGTCATTCATAACGAAGCGCACTTGTATTGTAAAGGGGACCTTGAGCCTTTAAGCTCTCGTCCTTAGTAGATAGGAAGGCATTTAATAGATTTAATGTTGTTAGATAGGAATTTAATTGTAGATTTGATAGTTGTAGAATTCGAGAGGGAAACGAAATATAGACACCCTCCTTTGTACATTGTAACATTAATATAGAGAGCATCCAGAGGAGAAGAGCAGGAGAGCGCAAGCAGAGAATTGCGTATAGAACACCCATGTACAGACATTGAATTAATAGAGAAAGATTTTGATTCAAATTCATGGTTATGTGTCTATTCTCTGTGTGTTGATGTTGTGCTTATGAATATTTGCTTTCTCTTATGCACTTGATTTTATATGCTGTGTATGTGATTCCATGTTTCGGAACTGAAGTCTGAGATTTTGAGTGAATGAGTTTCAATTGTTTCTCTAAGTGAACCAGAGGATTCCTGCATGGAGTGCAGTTGAATTTTGTCCGCAAGGAGTGTGTGACTGCAGGGTTTACTTAGAGATAGTTTTTGTTCTCATTTCCTCGAAGAGTGCAGATTTGGCACCAGAGCCGTGCAAGGTGTGCGTAGGCTAGACGAAGTCTCAGAGTTGTGATTCTGAGCAAAGGGTTGAAAGATTTCTGCTGCAGGTGAGTGCGCAGAATCGAGGAAGCTTCAACACTTAGTCGTGTTCGAAGATCTGCTGCAAGGAGTGCGTGTAAAAAAGTCTTCATAAAGAGTTGTGGAGCGAGAGAAAGATCAAGAGGGATAAGCCTATAAGTTTTTTGAAAGAGAAGACCAGGCACTGCTGAGGAAATATCCAGGAAAGATCGGATAGTTGAGATCTCCTGGAAAGACTCCACGAAATCTCGAGGACCGTTAGGTCTCGCAAATCTGCAAGGAGTTTAAGGCGTGCACACTCAAAGGTTTGAAGTCCAGGAGGAAGTGGAGCCATTGATCTGAATTCACAGGGGTCGTCAGATCCTAGGCAACATCGCATATCAGCATCTCGCGAGTTGGAGTGCCAAGTTTTCGAAGCGGGAATAGCGATATCGCGAAGAGCGATACTCTGATAAGTTCTTAACCGTCGATTGAGAGAGATCCGTGTCAGAAGATCCCGGGGAGTCGGGATTCGGCACTTCGGAACTTTTGGGTGTCAAAGGGATCGTGGAGGATTCGCAAAACCCTGAATTGCGACGGGTCCCACGGCGAGAGTGTGAGGTATTGACAGGTGGCATCGTGTATCGGGGTTCGGGACTTGGGAGGTCCTGTGAAACGGTGCCACGGAAATTGCGAATTCCCGATCGGCGATTTCCTGATTTCCACAAGGGTGTGGGGTCCAAGTATCAAAAGCGAGGACAGGTGTCATCGGAGAATCGACACATCGGGTTTCGGGGAATTGAGGAGCAAGAAACCCGCGACCATAGGAATCGCGAATTCGCGAAGTCTAATTTCCCGGCTGTGAGGGGAGATCAGTGGAAAGTTCCTGTGGGTGAAGAATTCCCGACAGGGAATTAGAGGAGCATTGTCGCTCTTCGGGCCAAGTCAGAGAAAGGTCCTAGTGATCGCGATCATTCTCCAAGAAGCGAGGAGGAGTTTGCGTCATTTGGGTTCTGGTATATGAGTATGTGGGAGATCCATCCAAACTCTCTGGATCTGAAAGTTCATTTAGAATCTTTGCCCTTTTTTCCAATTTTCCTTTGTTTACAAGCATTTCTGCATTGTATCCCATATGCAGCATGCAAAAACCTTAGGTCGTTGCACCCTGCTTATTTAGCCCAGTGCATAATTTATGCACCTTACCCATATATAGCCTATGGAAACCTTAAATCGTCACACTGTACCCTACTGGTGGGTTGCGACATTTCTTGTAAAACTTATTGGATTAAGTCTTTTTGTCTTCTGTCACCCAGTTTTTCTTTGATCACATGGGATAAACTTTTGGAGCCTCTATTTGACTGTTTACAATCTGCTTGACATTCTTTAAGCTGATTTTAGTCATATTTTATTTGTTTTATTTTGAAATATTTGGTCTCTTTCTTTGAGTGTATTTTAGTTACAAAGCATTGTTTTTCTTTAGAATTGTTTAGTGAAAAAACTTATTTTTCTTTTATTAAATAGTTCATGTTAAAAGAGAAACTTTGTTTGGGTTGCTTTTGCTTTGAATAATTTCTCTATTGCTTTTAGTGTCTCTTTGAAACAAAAAACCTTTTAATTTCTTTCTTTATATTATATTGGGGGCATCCTTGCATTTGAAGTAGTGAAATTGCATGGTTTTTGGCATTTTTTGGCTAATTTCTTGAAGATCTTGATATTGATGAGTTTAATAAAATTTTGGGACATTGTGCATCTGGGAATGATAAACGTTTTCTCCTTCTCGTAATATATATTTCATCGAAATTGAATATTTGCATTATCATTTCTTTTCATTGTTTAGAGTCGGTCAAAACATCATTTTGTCCACACCATTTTCCTCTTGAGTAACAACAACCTTAAAATAAAGCACTTATAAAAATTGATTAGAAATTTTTGTATTTTCTGGTAGGAAACCTACGTTAGATTACTTGTAGGGCTTTGGAATAGGTGTGAAAGATAACTTTCCAAAGCTGCAAAAAAACATAGAATCTTGCATTAGGGAGCAGTGAAATCCAATTGCTACATTTTGTCCTGGGAATCCCTTCTAACATAAGGGTCAATCACGAGGTCACATTAAGACTAACAGAGTTACTCACCCTGCTTTGTTGGTATTGGTGTATAGATTGCATGTATTATGGGGGTCGCTTGAAGGTATACCCACAATTATGAGTGGAAGCCTTTCAAGTTGATTTTGGGCTAGATACCCTGCCTTTGAGCGTGGATCAGACTATCGATTGTTTCCCCGGGAATCACTATTGTGATTGGTAACCTTAGTGGCTTATCTCTTTAGGGTATTTACATGAGGTGACTATGGAGGGGCAAGTCTTCACGGTACCTGGAATTGACATTGGCCAAACTCTCTTGGGCTCCTTGGAGGGTATACCCATGATTATGTGTGGGAGCTTCCACCAGGGTGTAAGTCCATTAAGAAGGTCATAAACATAACTTTTCCACTCGCTCTATCTCATCCCATTCGTAGACTATTCCCGCGATGTTGGATTTCATCACCAACTAGTGCATTCATTGTAAGAAGGTTTTGTTTGCTTGTTTGCTTACTAGATTTTTAGCGTGTGTTGTTTATTTTCCCTAGCAAACTCTAGGTTGGATATTTATTTAATGGTGTTAGTTCCTAGAAAAACCAATGAAGGAACCCCTTTGCCAGGGGAACCTTTTGTTTTTCCTTCTTAGAGAAACATTGGTCCTCCTCACATCGCTACTTTGAGCCTTCCAGGTCTCACAATTGGATTACCAGTATGGTTGTTTTCCACTCAAGTAATCCTGAATGCAGTTAGTGATTCATTGTAAACACCTCCCCCCAAGAGCATCAAACTCATGCTGATCCTTCACCTTCTTCACCAATAAGGTCATCTTCACCTTCTTCACTTGCAAGGTCTTCTTCCCATTCATCTTTTTCGCCAAGTGAAAGCTCTGAAGCTAGTAACTCGGTGGATAAGAAGAAGAAGAAAAGGAAGAATAAGAAGAAGAAAAATAAACAAGGATCCAAACTTCCAACTACTGTCAGACATGTTGGAAAACAACTAGTTACTGATAATTGTGTTGGGAGTGTTGATGGTGTCAAGATCACCCAAACAACCCATAAGCCCAAGTACCCTTGCAGGATTTGTAAGGGTAGCCATATTCTTAAGGATTTCCCTAGTCTATCCAAGGTTATAGAAAAATGGTCTACACACCCTCGCTAGCCCATGTCGTCAGCCTCTAAACAATATGTTGATGACCTCCCATCAACTAGTCAAGATACCATTGGGAAGAAGAAAAGTAGACTCAAGTTTCCATGTAGGTTATGCGGAGGGAGTCATCAAACTCACCTTTTCCTTCGTATGCATGAAGCCTCAAAATTATTGGAAGACATGACTATTTCATAGCCCCAACTTCCAGCTGCTTATTACAAGCTTACTCTCGACCCACCTGTAGTTGATGGAATGATCAATCTGGTCCCTTCATCGGCCAGACTGGTTGATAGTATAGTCAATCTGGTCACGTTCTTAGTTGAACCAGTTGACAAAGTGGTCGATCCAATCCTATTATCGGTTGATCCCACTCTCCCATTAGAGAGTGAAACCTAAGCGGTCGATCTTTTTCCACCCATCAACTCCATTCTCCCCTTAAAGAATGAAACCCAAGTGGTCGAGCTGATCTCATCATCAGTCTATCCTACTCTCCCGCTAGAGAGTAAACCCGATACTGCCCATGTTTTTCTCATTGATACATAATCTACCATGCTGGGAGGCATTCCTCCTTCTCCCGTGGAACCCCCTCCAAGTAATGAGGCCATCCTTTTTAATTGGGGTGGGATAACTGAACCGCGTCTTCCCTCTCACGTTCCTTTCAGGATTATCGTACAAGTTTGTGGTCGGGACATTCCTTAGACACTAATAGATGAAGGTTTGTCCATTAGTATTTTTTCCTCTCTTGATTGGAAATCTTTGGGTTATCCTCAGCTTGTGTTAGTTACCCAGACTCTGTTTTCTTTTAACAGAAGAACCAGTCACCCTTTAGGGATCCTTCCTCAGTTTCCTGTAACTTTGGTAGGGAAAATTGTCTTTGTTGATGTCATGGTAGTCCAAGACCCCTTGGATTTTGATTTACTCCTTGGGTGAGATTATGTCTATGCCATGAAAGCTATTGTGTCCACTCTTTTTCATGTGATATCTTTCCAACACGATGGAAGAATGGTGACTATTGATCAACTTTCGTTTGTTTTCCCTGACTTGACCATCGACTCAATGAACTCCCTAAACAATTCTTATATGCAGATGGTATCGCCTATGCCACGGGTAAATTATGTAGTCTTGTCTCCCATGCCTTCATCTATCAATGTAGATGAGCCTCTCACTGTAAACTCAACCTCTTATGACTTAGATCCGGTAGTTGACATGGTGATCTTTTTGGTAGGGCTATTAGAGCCTGATCTCTTTACCTCTATTGCAGCCCTCAACATGTGTTCCTTCCAGAGTGTGTTTCTTCCATCGAGTGAATATCTATTGGAGGCCATGACTGAGTTTTGTCCCTTGACATAGTGTCCTTACAGAGCACTGTCCTCTTGGATGTCGTGATCAAGAAGAGTTTTGAGCATGGTTTTATGATTTCAAGCTCATTAAAAAATGAAACCATCTTTGAGCATGGTTTTATGATTTCA
>SNQJ01S0037875.1:59173-73203 GCA_010110895.2 Picea sitchensis
ATCTCTCTAGCTACCTTACACGAAGTCACGAAGAACGAAATCTCGATGCGCTCGAAATTTTTGGCCCTAGGTCACAGCTAGAGGTCACGTTGGCGGACGATAAGGGAGGAGCTAACAAGTATTAGGGTCCTGTCGGAATTTTAGAACTTGGGGTTTTGGAAGATAGAGAGTTGGGTGACTCATATACCCGACACGTGAAATTGTGATGCGCATTTTTGAATAAGCGTGTGGTCACCTGGTGGAAAATAAGGCTTGCGCCTAGCACTAGCTCATGTGGATAAAATTTCATTGAGAACCATGGATTGTTTCTTAGAGGCTCCAACAGGGAATTGAAGACTGTTTCAGTTCAGTCTTGAGAAGATCCTAGACCGAGAGGTCACACAACCCTTAGAGAGAAGGGGGGTCTGCACCATATTGTGATGGCGAGGATATGTTCATCGAAGGATATTTGTGTCACATTGTGATAAAATGATATTTCTATCACATTGCAACGATAAGGCTATGTTCACCATATTGTAATGATAAGGCGATTTTCGTCACAGTACGACAATAAGGGTATGTTCGTCATATTGTGAAGATCAAACTATTTTTTTCACATTACAACGACAAGGTTTTGTTTGTCACAATGCGACGATAACAATATGTTCATCATTAAGTCTCGTATACTAAAAAGAATAAATTTTACTAAAATAAATTTCATTAGAATAAAACCCCTATAAAAGAATGAAAACTTAAAATACAGTTTATTACTATTATTCCATTATTATGAGTAAAATTAAAACATTATTTTATAAATTATTATTTTATTATTATAAAACAAATCCTAATACAAATAACCCTAACTCTAATAACAATTAACAATAATTATTTTTGAAGTTGTGAATTGAAAATTGCAAAATGAGCGTGGAAATCATACACAAACTTGTATTTCTCTCAAGATCACAAAACGGGAGATGCCTACAAGGATTTTCAATTCCCAAAAGCATGCAAATAAATAAACTAAAGCAATGATAAAATGTGAGTGGAGTTATCCATTTGCAAATGCAATTTCATGGGATGGGATCATTTTATTGAAACATGTTGGTTTGAGAGCAATTTTTGATAAGCTAAGGAAGTTATAGATATGTAGTATTTCATGAATTTTTTTTTAATGTAAAACATAAATTTAGATGAAACAAAAACACAAGATATTTTAAAACTTAATTATTAAATTTATTATATCAAATTTATAAAAAAAACATGATATTTAAACTAATTATAAAATATACATTGTGTTGTGAAAATGCTAAAATAAGTTGCCTTCTCTTATAATATTAAAATTTGAATATTTAACCACTTCTCATTATACTCAATGTCAATTTAAATTACTTAAAAATAACCACTTCTCGATGCACTCATTGTAGAAAGGCATTTTTCCAAAGCTCATTGCAGAAATTGTAACAACCTTGCTATTTAAATTTATAGATACACATAAATCAATATATCAAAAAGATTTGTGTGTAACTATAATAGATTTAAGACATCAAATTTATTTAGATACATCTTTTTTGTATTTATAAATTATCAAAAAAAATTGTTTTACATAGAAAATTGATTTCAACTTAAGTTTATGAAGTTTTTTAATATTTTCAACTCTCAAAGTTTTGTGGTAAATCTTTATAACTTCATACATTAACAACAATTATTTATATTTAAAATGATTTCACGAGATAAAGAATTGAATATGTGGTAAAAAATTGTGATGACAATAATTTTAGATGAAGTTTGGATGAAAATTTTACATGTAATTTTTTTTACTTGAATGTGGTCATGCTAATAACTAATATTCATATTATTAATGAGATTAATGACTATTAATATCTTAATATCAATAAATATTAATATACTCTCAAATACTAATATCATTAAATATTATATTATGATTAATGACTATTATAATAGTAATATAATTATATATATTAATATTANATCTATTTTTAAGGTTATGAAGGTATACATATCCTACCTCGTTGGATTTGAACTTATAATTTTTTAAGAGGAAACACATGTTTTTAATCATTAGACCCACTCAATCTATATTATTAATAATAATGATTTATATTGCATTAATTTTTAATATAATATTAATTAAAATTTTCTTTAATATTATATTAATAATAATTATAATTCCAATAATAAAAATAACTTTAACCCTAAAAATTGTTATTTATGAACATGTAAAATATCATTAAAAAGTTTTAAACAAAATGCAAATGGTCTTTTGAAACTTACATATCAATAAAATAAACTAAATAATTGATAGATTATACAAACATAAGAAAACGATGAAATTGAGAAGTTTTCAAGCATTTTTAGTTATTTGTAACACTAATATCTGATATAAAATATGAGAAAGAAAGACCGCCACAGTTCTATGAGAAAAGAAACAAAGTAAGGATGAAATTATTAGCATTAAAAAATTCGATAGAAACTTTGTGGCAAATTCCAGCTAGAACGAAAGGTGACTCTTAAGTATTGTTTGGAATACATTGAAACTGGCTCCTCGCTTAAAAACATTATATATTTATATGAACATTGTACATTTATACTCTTGCTGTTGAGATTAAATTAAACATTGTTGGAGGATATTTTTTTACATGTTTTCAACGTATATATTTAATATTTATTATTTTTAATCACAAGGTAGGTGTAACGCCCATATGTTAATTGATGAATTTGGTATTAATTGTGTGAATGTATTTTGATGTATCAAAGAAATTATTTATTTGATTATTTGTTCATCTTTTTGAATACATTGAAATGGGCTCGCTGCTTAAAAACATTGTATATTTATATGAACATTGTACATTTATACGCTTTCTCTTGGAATTAAATTAAACATTCGGAGGGTATTTTTTCATGTTTTCAATGTATATATTTAATATTTATTATTTTTAATCATAAAGTAGGTGTAACCCCATATGTTAATTGATCAATTGAGTATTAATTGTGTAAGGTATTTGATGTATCAAAGACATTATTTATTTGATTGCTTGTTCATCATGCTGAAATATTAAGTTATTTTTAATCAAAATACAAATATTAAATATTAAGTTATTTTTAGATCAAAATACTGATATATATATTGAATAAAAATACATAGATTTATTGGTTCTGGACATAAATACATAAAAACCGAGATTGTTTGATTATTGAATCTCTTCGACGAAAGAGTTTAAGATGACTATTGTTATATTAAAGAGACATTATAAACAAATGAGAATTGTTTATAAAATACAAGTTCTTTAATACTAATGAGGCATTATAAACAAATGAGAATTGTTTTATATAAATTCTAGAAATACTTATTCAATCCACAAATTGTATATTTATATGAATATTTTTAATCCACAAAACATTGTATATTTATCTGAACATTGTACATTTATAAACTTGTTGTTGGGATTAAATTAAACATTCCTATAGGATATTTTTTCACATATTTTCAATGTATATATTTAATATTTATTATTTTTAATCACAGAAGTAGGTATAACGCCCATTATGTTAATTGATCAATTGAATATTAATGATGTAAATGTATTTGATGTATCAAAGACATTATTTATTTGATTGCTTGTTCATCGTGCTGAAAGGGAATTTTTTTTCCCAAGATATTAAGATATTAAGCTATTTTTAGATCAAAATGCTGATATATATTAAACCAAAACCATGGATTTAGTATTTCTGACCAGAAATACATAAAAACCGAGGTCTCTTGATTCTGAAATCTCTGGGGTGAAATTGCCGAGAGTTTATAAAATACAAGTTATTTAATAATAACATGCATTAAATAAACAAATGAGAATTGTTTTATATAATTTTTAGAAATAAATTTTTAATTCTTGTATATTATTTTAGAAAATAAATAATTTTAGTACACCAATGTTGAATATGTCAACTAATTTTTCAGATTTGTTGATTTGTTAGATATGAGTAGATTTAGTGGAGCTTATTTTGTAATAGTTTGTTCAACTAAATCTACCAATTTGATATGAATACATAAGTTTGGAAAATAGTTATGTAATTATTTTTATTCTTTTTATTATCTATGTAAGCCCATAGAGGTAGACAAAAGAGTGAGTGAGTTGTTGTAATTTCCATTATCTGAATAATAAGACAATTGATGCAGTTTCCTTGGTAGACGTAACTTAAGGTTTAGGTGAACCACATAAATCTCTGTATATTTTATATTCAGTGTGATTTTGTTTTCCACATTTGCAATTCTAACAATTAGTATCAACCGTTGATGATACTTGAGGTCAAATCTGTGATGATGATCGCGAGTTTAGAGAGCAGGAGCTGGAGGAGCTGAATCTCTGCACATAAAGATGATGACTGGAGGGAATGTCTGTTGCGTTGGGCGTCAAAGGTGAAGGGAGCGCTGATTGGGCCAACCCTTGCGAATTTTATAAATTTAAAAATCAGCGCCCGTCTAACTCACGAAGGGAGCACTGTACATAGGGTCTTCATAAACATTAGCTCCTGTCTAACCCCCGAGTCGTATGGTATTCTAAACCTTCTATTAATAATTGGTGATCGGCCATTTAATTCTGCAAAAGAAAACATTTGCATGTTTTTTGTTTTCGAAAAACATTAAGGTATTGGAGAATTTTTGAGATTTTTCAAAAATTGAATTTCCTTGTTTAAAATCGTGAAAAGTCAAGTCACGTGGAGGATGTTTTTAAAAAGGGTTTACTATATTTGAAATTAAATATAGTATGTAAAAGTGGATAAATTAAAGTAAAGGTAAATTTTTATTAAAAAGGTGAAATTTTTAGTAAAAGGTATTTTATTAATTTTTTTTTATTAAACATGGTGAAGATTATACCATTATTCATTTACAGATTTTTCAAAAGGCCTTGGTTATTATAAGCAGTGGTGTTTTGGAATTTTTTCTTTTGGTAATGGCGAAAACTCAGAGTGCTAAACTTGAAATTGAGAAGTTCAATGGTAAGAACAATTTCGAGATCTTGAAGGTTAAGATGCACGATCTGCTTGTGAAACAAGGCGTGGTGAAGGTGCTTTTGGGAAAAGAAAATCAACCCACGACTATAACAGATGATGACTGGGATGAGATCGATGCGAAAGCACTAAGTGCCATACGCCCGTGTTTGGCCGACGATGTTCTGTTCAACATTGTTACGGAGAAGACAACAATCGGTTTATGGACGAAGCTGGAAAGCTTGTATATGACGAAATCCTTGACGAGTAGGATCTTCCTGAAAAGACAATTGCACAGTCTGCGCATGAAGGAAGGTACGAAGACAACTGAGCATGAGAGTAAAATTCGATTGTGAAGATAACACAATTACATTACTGTGTCATTTGGCCGCATCATGGGATCACTTTGTTACCTCTATGAGTTTCAGTTCAACAGAAAGTATTGAGTTTGATGATATTGTTGGAGCACTACTGTTTGAGGAAACAAGGAAGAAATTCAATCTAGAAACCTCTACATCTGAGGTGATGATGGTCAGAGGCAGACCAAAAGAAAGAGGACACGGTCAAAGGGATTTCTCTCGGTCAAAGTCGAAGGGCAGAAAAAGAAAGCTTAAGTGCTAGTTTTGTGGCAAATCGGGACACCTGAAGAATGACTGTTGGAAGAGACAATAAGCCTCCAAAGAATACCCTCCAAAAGAAACGAAGGAAACAAATGCAACCGAAAAAGGTTCAACAACGGGTTCATGTATGACTGATGAAGTTTTATCAATTAGTATTGGTTCACGTCATGATCAACAATGGTTATTAGATTATGGTGCTTCAAATCACATGTGTCTTCATAGACACTGGTTTATTACCTACCAGTCTATAGATGATGGAATTGTTTACATGGGAAATGATATATCATGTAAAGTTATGGGAATTGGTATCATTTGAATTAAGATGTTTTATGGAATTATTAAAATACTAACTGATGTGAGACATGTACCTGAGCTTAGAAAGAATCTAATTTCTTTGGGAGTCCTAGACACTAGAGGATATAAGTGTATTGTTCAAGGTGGATTTATTAAAGTCTACCAAGGAATCCTACTAGTTATGAAAACGATGAAGGTTAGTAACCTATTCCTGTTAGAAGGAAGAACTGATTCAGAACATGTGATAGCGATATCTAAGAAATACAATGATTCTGTTCGAATGTGGCATCAACGGTTGGGTCATATGAGCGAACAAGGATTAAAGGTATTAACTGATCGCAAGTTACTTCCTAGTCTAAAGTCTTTAAAGTTAGATTTATGCAAGCACTGTATTTATGGAAAACAGAATAGGCAAAGATTTAAAACCATAAGACATAACAGTGAAGGAATCCTTGATTATATTCATTCTGATGTTTGGGGGCCATCCCCTACTATTTCGTATGGAGGATCATCATATTTTGTAACTTTTATAGATGATTTATCGAGGACGGTGTGGATCTATATGTTGAAAAGAAAGGTTGATGTGTTTACTGTTTTCAAGCAGTTTAGAGCTTTAGTAGAAAAAAGCACTGGTAGGTCCATTAAATTTTTAAGAACTGATAATGGTGGTGAATTTACGTCAATTGAATTTGAGAACTATTGCAAGGATTTTTGGATTGATAGACATAAAACCACTCCCTATAATCTTCAACAAAATGGAGTTGTTGAACGCATGAACAAGATTCTTCTAGAGAGAACAAGTATGCTTAGTAACGCCCACTTGCAACAAGAACTGTGGGCAAAAGCAGTAACTACATCTTGTTATCTAGTGAATCGATCACCATCAACAACAATAGAGTGAAAGATTCATGAATAGGTATGGAAAGGTCACCCTTGTAATTATTCTAATCTTAAAGTTTTTGGTTGTGAAGCCTATGCTCTAATTCCAAAACATCAGCCTTCTAAATTAAATCCAAAATAAAAAGACTTATCTTTGCTGGATATGGTGATGGTATTAAGGGGTGCAGGTTGTTGGATCCTACTGCCCACAAGATCACCATTAGCAAATATGTAATATTTGATGAATCAACTCTCATCAAATCAGATGTAGATCTTCAAATGAAATAGGAAGAAGCGTCTAAGTATCAACAAATTCAGTTTGAAACCAATTCAAATACAGATGAAAGTGAACATGAACAATTTTTTGAAGATGTTCCTGAAGAGTTTCCAGCAGAGGAAGACATGGTTGATGATAACAATCAATAGAATGTGGATGAGCCACAAACTTCCCTAAGGAGATCTACGCGGGTCAGAAATCCTCCAAGAAGGTATGATGATTTTGTTTAGTCAGTTTCTTTAAGTACTAATGATGATGAACCTTCATGCTATTAGGAAGTTGTGAAGGGTTCTAACAGTGATAAGTAGAAAGAAGCAATGAAGGACAAAATGAAGGCATTAGAGAGGAATGCCACATGGGACCTGGTAGAACTTCCAAGAGATAGAAAAACTATAGGTTTCAAGTGGGTGTACAAGCTGAAGAAGGGTGTTGATGATAAGGTGGAAAGATACAAAGCAAGGATGCTTGTGAAAGGATATTCTTAGAAAGAAGGTATTGACTTTCATGAGATTTTTTCACCAGTTGTAAAGACTATTTAAATTTGAATTGTGTTAGCATTAGTTGCATTGCTTGATTCGGAGTTGGAGCAACTAGATGTTAAGACTGCTTTCTTACATGGAGATTTGGATGAGGAAATTTACATGGAACAACTTGAAGGGTTCAAGAACTATTGTATTGGAGCTTGTAGCTCAATAGAATAATTTCCCCTCAAAGAGGCAAGTGAACAGGAGATGATCCCTTCCATAATAGGATCCATTGTATGGTGTTTCCCTACTCTAAGGGTTTTCTTATAATAAAGAGTGGTTTTATTCTATATTGTTCTCTGAATATTTGAGGTGTTTCTGTATGCAAGTATTTGGTTCTTAACACACTTAACACACAATTACAACTCATCATCATGTTAAATGGACATAAGAAATAACTATTTACATATTATTTTAAGATTACAAATAACATACATTAAACCGACTTAAAGCTCCACTATGGTTGGATCCATTATGATGTAAACAACATTTGTAAAGTGAAAAATAGTGGAAAGGAGAATAGAACTGTTGATGTTGTGGATGTAGGAATCAATGAAAAAATATGAGTGTCTAAAAAAAGCCTTTGGAACAATTTGTTTACAACATCAAAACCAAGCTTAGAAATTGTATTATCTTTATAGGAAGGAGGTAGAGGATGAAATAGAGCATGAGGTTTTCCTTTGATGAAACGTTGACCCATTTCATCCTTTAAGACAAAGTAACAATCACATGGTCTGCATCCATAACAGAACCGTCTTCGAAGTCGAGGTGAATAAGCATTTTAGAGTATGTTTCAACCACCTCTGTCCATTTGATTTTTCCCACTTTCTTACCGAATTAGATCATCTCGGTCGACAAAATAATAGCCAAGGATTTCAACATAGTCAAACACCCTTTAGCAATTGCAATCTACCTGTCTAGAAACTCTCAGTATTATTTGTGGGCTTAGAATTCCAGGTCCAACAATGAATCAACGAATGTGTATGTTTGTTCGATGTTTTCATGGATAGAAAACACACCTTCTTCTAGCATATTTTGTTTAGCAGTGAATACGTTCCCATTACTTGAATATGCAGGTTTAGGATCATTTTCTTATTCGCCCCAAAATTACTTCAATCCTTGACACATGCCCACAATTTATATTTGTTCTCAAGAAGTAGTGAACATTTAATATACATGTTATTGCAAGACGAAAATGTGTGCAACATAGCCATAGACGAGATATTGATGTCAATTTGTTATGTCATTTCATGGAGTTGTAGAGTTCGAACTCATGTTCTCTCTTCTACCATGACCTTGCATCAATGCGAAAAAAGCATTTTTTGAAATATGGTCAAAGGAAAATGTGAGGCAAATCTTTGAAACCTTGAAAATTGAATGTTGAAACAACGTTGGAGACGACCGATGGAAAGAAATGGAGAAGGACAAATGCGATCAAAATTGAGGTGGGAAAATGGGATGAGAATGGCATAGGTTGTCGGAGATGGGTCCGACCACCAAGAAAGTGATGGGAGACGAAGATGGTGGGGGTCATCTCAGGAGAAATGAAGATGGCGGAGGTTGTTGAAGGATGAGTCCCAATGTCGATGAGGTAAAAAAATGGAATAAGTAGACTAGGCATTTAAAAAAGAGTCTATTAAAATAAAGGAACTTCCCTACCCAACTACTAAACACACATGTCATGCGTACCACCAATGATCAAATTTGAGGGGATAATCTTAATTTTAGTTGGAAGGGTATATAATCATCCAACCCTTCAAAATGAAAAGTTATAAAAATAATTGTACTTCAATTGACTAGTGTAAATTAAGTAAACCCCTCATAAAAAAAAAATGCAAAAATAAAATATTGTTGGATCCTTTTGAGCAGGTGACTAATATAGTGTACCGGGTCATTAAAACCATAAAAAACTTCAAAAGAGGATGCAGAGCCAACATGAAACTATCTTTGAGCTTTGAGTTTCACCAACTCAAAATCGAAAATGCAAAATAAAATAAACCCGTAATATCTTATTTATTGTCTACCTAGACCATATGATCTACCTATTAGACCATGTTACCCTAATATGAATAAGATTAATCTATGATCTAGATATTGATTACCATATTCCTAAATATGTAGGATTTATGCTATAAAATTCGCTCATCATCAAGGCTAATATTTTATCAATAAAACTAGAGTCAGATCCTCACATAATCATTCCCTAAAATGTTCGCAGATGGCCTAGCTAAAACACATTCACAAAACAAACCAACAAATAACACCACTCACATCTAAAACTGCAGAGATACCACGCATAACTCATCACATATGAATCTAAAATAACACATGTCATCAAAGAAAAAAATTGAAACAAAAATCAAATTAAGATAAGGAAACCAAGGGGATCCGTCAATCAAATAATCAAAAAGGGGATTAAAAGAAGAAGAAAAAACTCGAGCATAAGCCATTGTTTGTAAGTGGAAGCCACGGTTGTTCTGCAGTAGGGAAATGACCAATCCACAACGGACAACCCTTGAGTTTGAAAAAATCCATACACCCACAATCCCAATACCCTCAAAATGTGAAGAGCCAGTGAGGTATGTTATTATAATATTCGAGAATATGGTTATTCAAACTCCAGAGATTGCAAAGTACAAACAATCCTTCAATTTTATTAATTGGATTTGGAATAGCTTGATGATTGCTTTAGGTATATCAATTTGTATTTAATATAACCGATCAACAACGTTGACATAGGACATTTATAATGACCTTCTTAATTACTTTTGTGGCTTCAGTCCCCCCTTCGAAAGCAATGTCAATGAAATGACATAATGGCTAGACCCTATGAGAGGACATTTATAATGGCCCTTTTGATTATTATTGTGTCTTAAGTCGTTAGCAAAGGCAATGCAAAAATATAATGGTTAATGAATGAGAGACTTTATAGTGCAGTATGTGGGTTTGTGTCATGATCTATTATTGACGATACATGCACCAACACTTTTGTAGTAGTAAGAAAACTATAAAAGAAAGTAGCAAGATGGAAATGGTAGAAGAAAAATGGAAGAGATTAACCCAAGACTTGTTAATTCAAATTCTAGCAGTATTACCTATGAAAAATATTATGAGGTTTCATAGAGTAAGCAAAAGTTGGAAATAAATGTTTGAGTAATTGGAATTCAAGTTAATGTTCACCTTAGCATTGTTCTTCTACTCGATTTGGCAACTATACAATTATAAATCTAATCTAGATTCTAATGAAATTTAAACCCATTCAAACCTTTAAATACTCAGAACTATAGACTTACAAAGTTAATCTCTATTTTGATGAAATTTGAACCCATCCATTCAAACCTTTAAATACTCGGAACTATAAGCTTACAAAGTTAATCTCTATTCTGATGAAATTTGAACCCATTGGGGCCCTTAAATAAGTAATTTGAACCCATATTTAAAATATACTAGGAAATCTGTAAAATTAATACGGATGACCTATTTACATAGTAACTCTTGTTTTTAAACATGATTATTAATTCTCTCATTTCTAATATTACTTAAATTTTAAATATTATTTTTTTTAAGAACATATTTTGAATAACATTTTTTAGAGTAGTAGGCTATACTTTCTATTAAATGATGTTTTTTTAAGGGGATATTTGCTTAAATCCTGCTAAAAATGGTTAGATTAATAAATTTGAGAAATTATTTCTATATAAACTTAGTGTAAGGATTTTTCAACATACTAATCATTTCTACATTCAAAAATAAATTTTGAACAACAAAAAAAAATGATTTATTCAAAAATAAATTTTGGACAACAAAAAAAAATGATTTATATAAATTTATATGTCCAAAATCCCATAAAACAAATCATTACATATAACAAATAGACAAACACTTCTTTGACTAGCTAGAACTCTTTGAAAAGGGCAGGACGGTTTCATTAAATATTAATTTTTTTAATACCAGATTTTGAATAACACTTCTTTGACGCGCTATAACTCTTTTAAAAGGGCCAACATTTTCCAAAATTGAACGATGCGTACCACATAACGCAACACGCATCTTCCTCCACATCCACCTCACATGGCAATACCAATAGCAATGTCTATGACGTATTTTTAAATCACCTTGCGGTCCTGACGTGAAGAAAGGCCTAGCCGGCCATATCTACTAAGAGTATTTTTGGACGAGCAGCAATTGCAAGAGGGAGAGAACATGACTCCTCAAATCGCAGGAGCTATTCGAACAGCTTCAGTCCATATAGCAATTTTTTCTCCAGATATGCCGATTCACATTGGTGTCTCAATGAACTCCTACTCATGTTGGAGTCAGGGTTAACCAATCTTCTACAATGTGAAGCCCTCAGATCTTCGGTGGACGTCTGGCTGAGATAGCCTGAGCATCCTCTTCACATTCCTCCTCCTCTGTGTACCCTTGAGTATCTTGGGCCGAAAATGGAGTGTATGCTCGAGCTCTGAGCAGGATGCAAAAGAAGACAACATTCGATTCTTAAACCAATAAAAAAAGCCACTATATGATTCCGACACCATTGAAAAATGGAGGAAAGCCCTTTCTGATGTTTCCCAAAGAAGCGGCTTTGAGCTGAACGCATGTAACGGGTAAGGACTTTGACTTCTCCCTCTTATTCTTCCCTTTAATTTGCTAGATTTAAAGTTGTATCATACTTTATTTTTGTAGTCGTTTCTGACTAGTCATTATACTTTATTTTTGTAGTCGTTTCTGACTAGTCATTTTATCGTGGATACTATTTAGTATGGAGTGGCAGCTCCTGGATAAGGTCGTCCGACAAGTTTTGAAAAAGGTTCCCAAACCACTTATGCATGTAGCTAATTTTCCGTCTGGTTTGGATGAAAAAATAAAAGATGTGGAAAGCAAATTGTCATTGCAGCGGCAAACCTGAAAGCCTAGAGTTCGAATTTTTCAACCTTTACATATCTAATTATGTTCGTTCATGTTTTTTATCCGATGTGAGAGAAAATGCAGCCAAGGGTTCTCTAAATCTCTTGCAGATTACACGTCTGAAAGACTTGGTTCAATTGTATGCGCAAATAAACTGATCAAGGTATAGAGAAGTTCAAAATGTATATTTCATCTTCTCCGGAGGTTCTTATAGTTTTAGATGATACTGATCATATCGATCAACTAGATGCATTACTTTCACCACTTAAAGATACCATTCATCCATGTAGCTGAATTTTAGTTACATCTCGCAATAAGGATGTGCTTACAAGCTCAGGTATTGTAGAGTAATTCATTTACACCGTGAAAGGCCTCAATCCACATAACTCTGAAGAGCTCTTTTGATTGCATGCTTTCCGTCGACTCCATCCTTTTCTAGGTTTTGAGGAACTGGTTGAAAAGTTTTTGGATGCCTGCAATGGATTTCCATTATCTATTAAAGTTCTTGGGGCGCTTCTTAGTGGGACATATGATTTAGAGTATTGGAATGTTCAATTGCACAAAACTTCGAAAATACTTCCAAGGGATATACAAAGCACACTAAAAATTAGCTTTGACTCTCTCGATAAAGAGGAGAAGCATATATTTTTAGACATTGCCTGTTTTTTTATAGGAGAAGACAGGGATACCGCTATGAGAATATGTGATGGATGCCGCTGGGAAGGATTTATGGGTCTTTGAAAGCTGGAAAACAGATGCCTGGTAGAGGTGGAAGTGAAAACTATCTAACAATGCATGACCACCTTAGAAACCTCGTCCGAGATATGGCAGTGAATTCAGAATATGGGCGTCGTCTTTGGTGCACAGACAATCTTCTTCCTAATGTGTCTCACCAATCGCATATACGTATTTTGAAGCTTTCGACCCACTTTCAAAATAGTTGTGTTATCAAAATTGTCTGTCAACTTTTGAATTCTTAAAACTTTGCAGTATTGTCCATCTTGTTTCTAACAGCCCCAGGTGAACAATTCAGGTGCGTGGAATTAGCATGGTTGACGGAAAAGGCCCTAAACAATCTTTCGACGGAAATGACCCTGAACAATCTTTCGAAAACCTTAAGGACAGCTGCAACCTAAGCAAGTTGGAGCTCCTTATCGCTGAAAGTTATTTTGTTAAACACGTACTCAGCTTTGGGAAGTTACTGAAAACAGATCCGCGGAAGATAGAAAAACGGATTGCATAACAGATAAAACAGAAAACAATTTCACAAAACCGCAGAACAGAATAGCAATAACAGAAAACGAATTTGCCAGGACAGAACGCACATAACACACGCGCTCAAATCTCATTATCGAATTGGTATTTAAAAGGAATTACATGCAACGAATGCTTCGTAAATAATGAAGCAACTCACAGTCTAACTGTTGATGAAAACAAGAAACCAAACGCCATGCAGTTAACTAAACAATCACGCAGAAAATCGCGGAGCTAATCGGGGAGAAAATAACGGAGAAAATCGTGGAGCAGATTGCTCTCAACTTATTC
>SNQJ01S0037876.1:0-19529 GCA_010110895.2 Picea sitchensis
TGTTTAAATGTTTAAAGGGATATGATAAGCAGTGTTTGTGTTTAGAGGGATATAGACTACAACAGATTGACAACATCCAAAATTTGGCAAATTCTTCTTAGATTTGTCATTTGAGTTATCTTTTAACATCATGAATGAGGTAGTTAAAGTCCTAAATTAGTTTAGTAGATCACATAACATCAAAATATCTACAATTTGAATAATTGATAGGTTATATTTTCATTCATAAAATTGATTTTACTTAATCTTATTGTGAGCATGTGCAAAAACTAGGTATTATTGGCAATAGTACATCAATGTCGGATATTTTTTTATTAATGATAGCTTTAGGTGTTGTGGTAGGTAACTTTCTGAATGTTACAGAGCTTAAAATTTCAGAATATTTTAGGTGGTTCACTTTATTCGTCTTCAAGATAAACTTGAAACTTCACGTTTATCTTAAACTCTGTAAATCCATGAGAACTTTACCCTGCATTTAACCTAATTCTATAAATTCACGTTTATATTAAACTCTGTAAGTCCTCTTATCAAGTTCCTCGAGATAGTCAAATACGAAGGTAAAACTAATTAAAGTGTATAATTTTCTAGTTGTGGATTCAACAAATTTTCGGTAACGGGGAAGCTGGGAAACCTGCTGCTAAAGTCAAAGAAATTTACATATAGGTCTTTGTTTTCCCCACTGGTAATATTCCCAGCCTTAAATTTTCATCGTTCATGAGAATTTTTGAAATAGTTATATGTATTGTCAAATATCTAATGCATATAGTAAAAAGACTACTTTGTATAGTCTTCCTACAGTAAAAATAATAAATCTATAATACTAGTTTAGAACTAGCATACTTGATACCTCCCCTCCCATTAAGTATTGAGAATCAAACCCATAGAAACACAACACTGCAAGTAGAATGTAATAGAGTGCATAGCCAATGCAACTTAAATCAATTACTACAATGCATAAGCTACAATATTGGGGAAGACTTAAAGAAACTCTGTGTTAGATTCATGCAAATAATTAAAACCTCGTAGAGACCAACAAGGAGGGAAAGCAGGTATACCTTGAGATGTCATTACGGATGACCTAGAACCTTGATGGCAAGGCACACGAGAAACCATGGAATCAGAGTGAACACAATATCGACAAGGGCGACCACCGGAATTAAGACCCCCTTCAGGGTTTTAAAGAGAAGAGCACCCCTTATAAGCTAATTTGCATAATTCAAGGGGGTTGTGTCAAATGCAACTTACCTAGGTAGAGATCGATCTTATGTTGTATAAATTCCTTCCATTATTGAAACAACTAAGCTTGCTTTTGATTCCAGTCGCAACTAGTAGCTTTGATATAACAGATTGAAGACTTGAATTGTTCAAAGACCAGAAGATAGAAAGTCTAAGATTAAATTGTGAAAAATAGAAGGGAATAAGGTAAATGATTATCCATATTTAAAGGTGAAGGTTACAATGCCTAACTCAATTCCACCATTCTATATCCTTTTCTATGCTTTCCTCTATGTTATGTGGAAGCACTCTTAGTGACAAACCTTCGCTTTACACTGACTCTGAGAGGTAGTAGTGAGGATGCAAAGACTTTGTTACCTAGGAGGGTACCCATCACCTACCTTGTCGACATGAGTAATACATGCAGAGTTGCCACCATGGTAATTTAATAGAATTACAAATTAGATACAAATTATACCCAACTCTGTTACCTTCCACGTGTACACTATTCATTTAAATAGAGACAAATTAATTGCATTCAAACTAACATGGATTAATTCAATTAGACGCAAATTACACCTAAATTTGTTCAATGCCACCTGCCTACCATGCTGCAAATCTGACATGTGGTTAACCATGTGGGTTGCAATCAGAATGGCATCAAACTACAACGTAGATCGAACAACACCACCATTAAAAGGAAATTTCCATGAGCCTTTCCTCTTGAACCTTAATAGACTAGTTCCCTTGAAGTCTCTAGAATTAATTGAGAATGATGATATTTACAGATCTTTCATCCCCAATTTCAGAGGATTCCCATTCTCGTTGGCCTGGGTGCCTCCAAAATTTAACAAAATTGGTTAGGCAGAGCTAAATATGTGATTAATATCAATTCTTCAAGGTGAATTGCGTCCATATTTTCCTTTCTGAGGTAGGACTCCATCTTCTAGGAATGGAGGCATTTCAGATGGCAGAAACAAATGTCTGAGGAGGTGAAACTATGATAACTGGCGACGCTGCATTGGTGATAAAAATTCGAGCTTCTAGAACAAAAAATGTATGCAATTCATTTGAATTGTTTCACTAAGTCGCAACTTTGTACCTATATTTAAAATTTACAAAGTGTGTTCACAAGGATAAATATGGAGCTAGAATCTTAATTTATTCAATAGTATTACTTCCTTACAAGCAAGATGCTTCAATGTTTTTGAAGAATCCATCTCAAGATAAAGTCATCTTAAGCCCTATGAAAGTACATGTCAAAATTTTGGAGAAAACAATCGAAAGATAATTGCCTAGAGTTCCTGGGAGACTTCTTATATTTTTTTTATTGGTGCTTGTTGCTATGAAAAGTTAGTCTTCTACCAGATAAGCTTCTTTTGAATTCTATAGAAAATCCTCAATCCAATTGAGCCCATCACTGGTTTTATTTTTTCTGGGAATCGATCATTTTTACTAGATTTTGTACTTAAAATACAGGTCAACGTTTCAATCCACACCCCCCTGAGAATAAATTAATCAAATATAATATCGGTGGATGATGGCTATGTTTTGGTAACCAATAGTTAAGGCTTTCACCATGGCAAGTACATTGGGTTTCTTACTATGTTTTGCATATAATCGATCATTTTTACTATGTTTTGTAATCATTACTAGCGACCTTTTTTATATTTTTTTCCTTATATACTTGTGTAAGCACAAGTATTGCTATTGTTTTCCCTATTTTGCATATACTAATGGTTGCAGGTTCGAACAACAAAATGCTATCTTGTACTAAATGCCATGACAATATAAGAATTCGAGGAAAATGTTATTATTTATATATATTCTTGTTTTAGAGGGTATACACTCTATGTCATGGATTGAGTTATTTCTTTGGAAACTATGACTACGTGTGAATTGGTATGCAAAGTCATTTCTACTCACCTATTACTAAAATCTTATTTTAAAGTGTTTAAAGACTTGAGAACAATAACATTGTTTTCAATCACAAACATCGACTCCATTATTTCAGTGTATGTCCTTGATTTTTAAAATAAATTGCTTGATACTCCATTCTTACACTTAAGATTATAGAGAATGAAAAGCTCCCCTAGCACTACAGTGGGGAAGCAAAGCCAAGCTTTGTTCAATTAATAAATGAAGCACACACATATATATATGATGATTCAATTTGAACCGATTTAAAATGGTTGGAAATGAATCTCAACTACAATCACCATAACTAATTCTCCATTATTTCTAGGTCTCCCCCCTTAATGGAGAAAAGGTTGACATCAGAACATCAACCTAAATAGTTCAAATTTTGTCTTCCCAAGAGGCTTAGTGAAAATATCAACATCATTTTCACTACTATTACAACTCCCCATTAAAGCAATGTCATTAGGCTGCATTTTTCTTGAACAAAATGGAATTGATTATCAACATGATTTTTCCTTGAATGATGTTGGATGATTTGCTAAATTGATCGTGATCTCGTTATCACATTTGATTATACTAGCTTCCTTTGTTCTTCTCAACATCTTGAAGTAGTCTTCTCAATACTTTGTATTCTTTCCTGTAATATCCTAAGATGACCACATTTGTAATCATGTTTATGAATTGTAATCATGTTTGTAGGCTGGTGAGTCGATTAATGTATGTGAAGGTAGGATTCAATAGTGTTTATTAAATGAGGAGCCTATTTTTGTAAATGTAATATTCAGAACATTAATAAAAATTAAGCATCATTGCGTGTGAAATACAACCATGAAGAAAAATTGATGGGGGACTAAGATTCCCACAGAGTGGAATTAAAGGAAAAATTTGAAAGGTTGGAAGAGAGACTAAGTGTTGATCCTAGAATAAGCTGGGACTGCCAATTCCTTGGGAATAATGATTTGTGTATTCCAGGTTATCGAAATGTGTTTTATCCAGGAGTTCCTCGAGAGGGAACCTCCATCTCCATTCATCCATTTCCTCCATCCATCCATCCATTCCATTCCATTCCATCCATTCCATTCCATTCCCTTCCTTCCTTCCATCCATCCATTCCTCCTCCATCCTCCATTTCCATTCCTTCCTGTCCATCCATCTTCCATTCCATTCCATCCATCCATCCATTCCCCTCCATTCGTCCATCCATTCCTTCCATTCCATCCTTCCTCCATTCCACCTCCTCCATCCTTCCATTCCATTCCCTCCATCCATCCATCCATCCATTCCATTCCTTTCCTTCCATTCTCCATCCATTCATCCATCCATCCGTCCATCCATCCATCCTTCCTTCATTCCATCCATCCATCCATCCATCCTTCCTTCCGTCCTTTCCATCCATTCCTCCATCCATCCCTTCCATTCCATTCCTCCATTCCATTCCATTCTCTCTCTGTCCATCCTTCCTTCCTTCCTCCATCCATCCTTCCATCCGTCCTCCATCCTCCATCCTTCCATCCATCCATCCATCATCCTTCCATCCTCCATCCATCCATCCATCCGGGCCATTCCATTCCTCCATCCTCCATTCATTCAGAGAATCAAAAAATTCCCTAGGCAGCTATTGCTATCCCGGAAATATCAACCAAATCTGGTACAAGAAGGAAATTTTCTGAGAAAAGGGCTATCAATTATTCGCGACCCATGTGGAGAAACTTTAATGATAAGGTCAGGTATTGTTGAACAATGGTACTAAAGGGATTGAAGATGTATTTCAATGGGTACATCGCCTCGAGAGATATTGACTTCTCTCTAAATTTGATGCCCGGAGCAACTCCAATGTCAAAAAATATACAGAGGGAATGAGTACACTGAAATTTTGCAGAGATATAGCGCAATTGCATCTTGAAGAGCGTCTGAAGAAGGGGTATATAAGAAACTAGTGTACCACCTTGGGAACCCAATTATGTTCATGAAAGGAAAGAAAGATGGGGTGGTAAAGGATTGTGTATTGATTTTTGACAATTGAACAAAGTGACTGAAAGAAGTATCGCTTTTAGTATGAGTGATTCATGACCTCTTCGTCGATTTGAAGGACGCGAAGATATTTTCGAAGATAGATCTCGGGTTAGGATAATATCACCAAAGTGAGAATAAAGGATGAGGGCATCAACAAGACCTGCTTTAGAATGGGTATGTGGTTATTCTGAGTTCCGCGATTAGTTATATTTGGGTTGTAAAGTACCCATTGTTTTAATGTCACGATGGTGTGCATTGAGAGGGACAGACAGGATTTGTCCTTAGTATTTTTGAATAATTTTGGTCCTATTATTACAGTCAAAGAATAGCATGAAGCAACATATGAGGGATGACCATTGCGAAGAGGTTCACAAAACACCAACGTATTCCAAGTTGGTAAGTGCTTCATTTTAGCAGGAAGCAGAATCCATTACTACACGGGGCATATTATTAATTTAGAAGGTTGGGAGGATAGTTTAGACCTTACGAAATGTGGGAGACCATTAAGGATGAATTGACACCAAAGAAGAACATGATAGAAGTGGGATCCTTTATGGGTCCTGAATGTCTATTACAGAGTTTATCACATGAACAGGGACTGGCTCACCTATCACTTCCTTGCGAGGAAGGAGAAGTTTACAGTGGACAAAGAGATATGTGAAAGATTTCGTTATTAAAGAAATACATTAACTTGATTAACTTTTAGGTCTTGATTGAATATCAAATGTTGTGAGTATACATTTGTGCGATGCATGCAGAAAGGAGGCTGAGATTCCCTCTTCATCGGGGAATGGATTCATAATTTTTATGAATCGAGAAGAGTTGAAGAAAAGAGCATGAAAGCAAGAATAAGCAGTTTGGAGTTAATGGAAGCCGTGAGTACCCAGCTCTAAAGAAATTGGAGATTACCTCATGGGAGGAGGCTTGGTTGAGGAAACGGAACCACAATAGAGCATGAAATATTTTTTATCAACCAAACTGCCAGAAGCTAGAAGGAGTAGGTGTTGTTTAGATTTCTACGTGAGTATGATTTATTATCGCATATGAAAGGAAGGAAAAGTACAAAATGGATTCGATGCACTTTCGGTAAATTACAGAATCACATACTACGTATTATCATGCGAACGATATAAAGGGCATAATTTTAGGTACATAAAATGCATATTCATACGATTACATGGGCGGGTAGAAACAAAGCTTCTGACAGATTGAGATGCCACGTAAAGTGGAAAATTATAAATTGAAAACCGATGGAACACTTTTGTACAGAACATAATTTATGTTACCTACAATATCCATGACTTGGTATGATTTTGCGTAAATTCATAGTGTGCCTTATGCAAAGGCACAGATAATAGAAAATCATGGAAAGAAGTTAGAGAGCCATTACTTTTGGCCGGTATGAAGAAAGTTGTTGAATACAGCAGCTAGATGTATAGGTACGAAGGTTAAGTGGAAACTGAAACTGACCACAACCTTTACCCATTCTTGTTGGAGATGGGAAGTCATGGTGACAATGGACTTCATCCGCAGGGATTTCCCAAGGTACGACCAAAACTCCCACGATTCGAGTACTATGGTGGTGGTGGACTGTGAAAGCCAACCGAGAAACGGTTTTCATTCACGATTAAAATTAATCTACAGAAATGAATGTTGAACGTATTTATGAAGGAAATTGTACGCGATTGCACCGATGCCAAGACAAATTAGTAATGCGGCGGAGACCAATTCACCTCGAATTTGCTGGAAAGGGGTTATTAAAAGGTTCCCGATGAATGCATCAATAATATCAATCGTTTGGACGGGTGCGGGGTTGAGTGGGGTACGGGTTAGAATTTTACTAAAACCGTAGGTATCCGAAGCATCATTGAAGATAGGCCCATTGAAACTTACTATAGGTAGAAAGTGCAATGCACCGATAAGGTATCCGGAGACGTAATCTGGCGGAAGGGCGATGGTGGGCCAAGTTTTCTCAAAGAAATGGAAGAAAAATGCTACAAAAATAAAGAAAAATTTGAAAGTTGCTCAAGACAAACATAAGTGGCTGGCTGCCGCGCCGGAATCTAGAGAGGGGACAAATTATGGGCCGATCATGTTTTTAGAAAGTAAAATCAATACTAGAAGTTCCGCACCAAGTTGAAAGCGACCAGTTTTGTGGAGCCATTTGAAATCCTAGAAAGGATTCAACCAGTTGCATATATGCTTGCATTACATCCATGGTCTTGAAATTTTTTTATGTTTCATTGCTTAGAAATATATACATGATGCTAAACATGTAATCGATTGGAATATGATTGGGCTTAAGAAGATGTCACACCAGGAGGTGCATCATGTGCGCATATTGGATATGAAAAGAAAACAGCTCCAGAATAAATCCATAGGAGAAGCTGTAAAGTCCAGACTTTTGGTAAAAATCTTGAGGCGCAACCTTAGGGAGCATGAAGATGCTATGCGGTAAGAATACCCACAATTTTTTGTAAATTTTTGAGAAATCTTCTTGAAGTATGTAAAAGTACCGCGAAGGGCAGTGAAAAAAATGCAAAAGAGGTGTAATATCCCAAAAGACCGAGCTCATGTTGTAATCATGTTTACATGAATTGTAAATCATGTTTTGTAGGTTTGTGATTCAGGTATTGATAAGATGGTGGGATTATGTATCTATTAGGCCAGAGAGCCTAAGTGTTAAAACTAGGAACTTGTTTTTGTAAATGTAATATCCAAAACATTTCGCCAAGAATAAACATCAACTGACAATGCGGTGACACAAAGAAAGAAGTGGCCGATGGGGACTAAGATTCCACTGAGTGGGTAAGGGAAAGAGGTTGAAAGGTTGGAAATAAAAGAGTTAAGTGTTGAGCCCTGGGGATAATCTTAGGGGCTTAAGTCCTTGGGAATAATGATTTATTATTATTCCCAAAGTTATGATAAAGGTATGTTTTTATCCTATGTTCTGGGAGAGGCAACGCATGAAGCATGTTATAGACACATGCAACCTCATGGGGCGACATGTGTCGGCTCGACACATGCAATTATGAATATTGAACCGGGAGGTTGCGTCCTCATTAGAACTATAATGAATTTTACGAACCAAGAGGAGCTCTCGTCTATATTCTATGCCTCGACAGGGTGGGAGCACAGACTGTGATGTTTTTTTCTGGAAATTTGATTCACCTCGGTCCGAATGGTAGAAGTATTTGTTTGTCCTCTATGTTGATTGAGCCATGTCACTTGTGTTTCCTGTGGCTGAGCCTAACTTCTCTTGCAGAGTAGAGTATGTACCCAAACCACCTTTAGGTTGTTGCCTTCACATTGTCATCACAGGTAGAACCGAGCTGTGTTTGTGGTACGTTATCCTTTATGAGGGAATTGAGTTCTTGGTTGAAGGTTTTCATGCCACAAGAATTAGCTCTTCAGAGTGAAGGAGGGTTGTTGGGAGATCATTTTCTACCAGGAAGTCCAACATAACTCTGGGATCTCGAGGACTTCACCTGACACATTGCCGAGGTCGAGGTGGAAACTTAGATGGATTTATCTTATGAAGGTGTATACTCACGGGAGGAACAAAGCGTGTGAGGAATGAGAGTCCATGAGTGGTGGACATAAGAAGGCTCCCTAGGAAGAATCCTTTTGGTTATTTTGTGCAGTTTTCCTATAACCTCGCCTAGTCTAAAATTCCCTTAACTTGGGTGGATCTTAGTCCTAGCTTGAGGGTGATTGTTGTTAGTGATGAGCAGGTGAGATTCATTCTGAATTTTATTCAGAGTTACACCCGTGGTTGGTTGGAATTACCGTTTCTAAAGATACGTATAGGTTTATTGCTTGCTTAATATTATGTTTTTGCGATTTCCTATGGCAGCTTATATGTTATCGGCGTAATGTGATACGATTGTATGAGTTATGGTTAATGTCCTTGATGATGTATATTAGCACTAATCATGTACTTACTCTATATTGTTTGATTAAATATGTTAATTAGAATATGCATATTATATATATATATATATATATATATATATATATATATATATATATATATATATATATATATATATATATATAAATAGGGAAATGTTTTGTTGTGGTAGCATTTCCCTCAAAGTGGCTTGTTGGTGTTTGGGGACATTACACTTCCTCAGTGGATTTCCCTCCAAGTGGATTGGTGTTTGGGGACATTACACTTCCTCAGTGGATGACAAAGATATAGTAGGTTTCTTCTTATTGCTCCATGAAACAATCCTGGATCCAATGCCAAAGGCATAACTTGTAGTAGATCTCTGATAATCCGGATTTCCAACCTAGTCTGGATATGAGTAACATGTCAACTCAACATCGAATAAATCAATATACTTAATACCATAATAAATTGTGCCTTTGAGATACCCGAGTATCCCTTTCACTGAATTCCAATGGATTTCTAGATGTTTTGACATAAACTGACTTAACACACTAACAAAGTATGTTATGTCAGGTCTAGTTGTAGTGAGATAGTTCAAGATTCCCACCATGTTTCTACACTATATCATTTACCTCCTTTGAACCACCATCACAGTAAAGTTTTGTGTTCTTCTCCATTGAAACATAAGAAACTTTACACTAATCCATTTTAAACCTCTTAAGTACTTTCCTGACATATTTACCTTGAGACAAAAACGTTTGAACAACATTTCTCCAGACTTCAAGACCGAGACAGTAATGTAACTCACCAAGATCTTTCATTTCAAATACCTGTGACATTTGCTTCTTAATTCCACTAATCATTTTTTCTTAATTTCTTGTAATAATTAAATCATCAACATATAGGGAAATCAATACAACATTCCCCTTTTCATTAAACTTGGTATACAGATTTGGATCACTTTTGCTCCTCATAAAACTCTGTTGAAGAAAGAAGGAATCTATCTTCTCATACCATGACCTAGGTGCATGTTTCAGTCCATACAATGCTTTCTTTAATTTACACACTAAATGTTCATGACCACTTTTCACAAACCCCTCTAGTTGAATAAGGTAAACCTCCTCCTTTAACTCACCATTCAAAAAAGCAGACTTTACATCTAATTGGTGAAGCTTCCAATGGTATTTTGTAGCTAGTGCAATTAACATTCTTATAGTGTTTAATATAGCTATTGGTGCAAATGTTTCTGCATAATCAATTCCCTCTTTCTGTGAATAGCCTTTTGCCATCAATATGGCTTTATATTTATCTATAATATCATCTACTTTGAATTTAGGTTTGTATATCCATTTACATCACATGGGCTTTTTATCTTTAGGCAATTCAGTCAATTCCCAAGTTTTGTTTTTCGTTATAGAGTCATATTCTTCCTCCATTACTTTTCTCCACTCTTCATGTTCATTAGCTTCATTAAAACTCATGGGTTCTATGACATTTTAAATATTACTCATTAGGGCATAGTATTTATATTTATAGGGTGGACGAATTTGTCGTGGAGATCTTCTCAATTGGTTGGCGACTTCTTCTCTATTTTGTGAAGATTCTTCTTCACTGCTAGATGTATCCATGTCACTTGGTGCCTTTTCCCATTGCTTCTTCTCTTATTTTACCTCCTCATCTTCAAGAAGTACATGCCATCCTTCATGATTTTTTTCTTCATTATTTCTTTCTTCCTGCTCATGAAAAATTACTTCTCTACTTGCAAACACTTTGTGAGTAGATGGATCAAACCATTTATATGCTTTAAATTATGAACATTACCCTATAAAAATACATTTGATAGCTTTAGCATCAAGATTCTTTCTGTTCTCCTTTGGAATATGTGCAAAGGCCTTACACCCAAATATCCTCAAATTATTAACTGTTGGTTTATAATCATACAAGTCTTCAAAAGGAGTTTTATGAGAAAGACACCTTGTTGGACTTCTATTCTTTAAATAAACAACAGTGCTAATGGCCTTAGCCCAAAAGGCATTTGAGATATTCGTACCTTTCATCATACTTCATGCACACTCAACCATTTTTCCTTTCTGCAACTTCGTTCTACTGTGGAGTGTGGCGTACTGTAAAKTGTTGTACTATTCCATGATATTTGTGATACTTGATGAAGTTCCCCAATCTTTACTCTCCTCCTTGATCTTAGTGGAGTATTTTGATGGACTCTCATTTTTTCTTTTCCACCATGTTTTTAAATTCCTTAAAATATCAAAAAACATCACTCTTTCTCCTAAGGAATTACACCCATGTGTACCTTGTGCAATCATCAATAAACAATAAGAAATAATAAGCACCTCCTAGAGATCTTGTCTACACTGGTCCACACACATCAATGTGCACAAGTTCTAATAGATATTGTTTTCTCCTATCAGGATTAGAGGGGAATTCATCTCTATGCATATTTCCCAATGCACAACATTCACAAGCACCATACTCATTCTTCAACGTAGGGAGTCCTTCAACCATACTTTGTTTTTGTAATAACAACAAATCATGATAATTAATGTGACCATACCTTTGGTGCGAGAAAGTTTCTATAGGCATAGTTGCAGAAGTCAATGCTTGATGATTCTTGTTGGTGACATCAAGTTTGTACAAACCTCCAACTCTGACTCATGAGGCAACAGTTTTGTAAAGATTCTGCAAGTCCTTCACTATACAATGTGTCTTGAAGAATTCGACCTTCAAATTCTGATCTATAATTGTGGACACATAAATAAAAAATTTATTTATTCGAGGGACATACACAACATTGTGAATGTTTTTGATAGTACCATTTGGAAGTGTTACTGGAATATCTCCATAGTCCTTGATCTGATAAGAACGATCATCATCAAGATAAATATGGGCACCATTATGTGTTTGTTTCAAGTTTATATTCCAATTTTTGTTACATGTCATGTGAATTGAAGCTCCAGAATCAACAAACCATGCATCAACATCATCAGTTTCAGCAGAAAATGTATCATTAGACACAAACAAATTGAGATCTGTTGGATCAATATTCGGGTTTTCTTCTGCAAAATGTTCAGAATGTTTTCTATTTTTATGCCTAGCCTCATCATCATTTTTCTTCTTATAACATTATCTGGCTAGATTCTCAGTCCTACAACAATAGAATCACTAAGGTTCATTTTTATTCGATGGCATACCTTGATTTGGCTTTGGAAATGACTTCTTCTGAAATGAACTTCCTCCTCTCCCTCCTTCTCATGGTTTCCCTTTAGGGAATATCTTCTTTGTCCATAGTGCTAAGTCTCAATTCTGAGGCTTCAAATTCACGCGCCTCTCTTCATCTTGCAACAATATACCTGTCATTTTCTCAAAAGTATGAGCTTTCTCCCTCGCTGCAAGGCCTGTTATAAATATTTGATAGTCCTCTAGCATTCCATTTAGGGCAATTGTGACAAGATTAGTGTTTGACACTTTTTCTCCTATATCTCCCAATTTATCTTTCATTTCTTTAATTCGCCCAAGAAAAGTACTAACAGTCTCATTTATATCCATTTTAATACTTAGCAATTTACTCTTTAGGAAAAGAATGTGATTTGTATTATTAGTGTGATAGATCTTTAAGTACTTTCCAGGTTTCACTAAAAGTCTTAGCATCTCTAATATGAAGAATTATACTATCTTTAACAGACATTTTCAACAATACCTTGGCTTTGTTCTCCCGGTTATCCCAATCTAGGATTGTTGTCGATGTCGCACCTGCAGTCGCATTGGGTCACAGTTCAACTCCTTTCACGATCATCCATATGCCATAACCTTCCATCAAGGTTTGCATTTTGAATTTCCAATTGATGAAATTTGAGCCATCTAACTTGTTGTCTTCGTTGAGGTAGGTTTCTGCTAGCAGATTCACCATCCTTACAAATTTCGTTGAGAAAACTATCTCCTCTTTATTTATTTATCGTCACACGATGTAAAATTGCAACCTCAAGATTTATATCGCTGAGGAGGAGGACCTCTCTTCTATCAACAATAACCCAAACTCGCTATCTAACAAAAGACAACATGAATGCAATGAACGAGGTATATCCAACATGAACTTCGGATCGACTTTGCTACAGTCTTTAGAAATGATACAATATTCGTATCATTGTATATATCTCGTGATGACCCTGATTGATATATCTCGTGACGACCCTGATATATCTCATGCAAAGAGATAAAAATGTTTAACGTGCATGCTTCTCTGAAGCAATCTCTCCTTGCAAATATCCTCTAGAAAATATTCTGAAAACGTTTATATGCATAGATAAAAACGTTTAGCATGCAACGTTCCGATCTCAAAAAATGTTGACTAGTTCCTTAGTGCAAAGATCAGATCTCAATGAATATGTGCTCTCCACACGGGATTCTCCATCTCCACCCCTCTCCACGCAGGTTTCTCCATCACCAGCATTGAATATATGCGGAGCTACGCTACTAGGGATCCCAAGAAGGAGAGAGTTATGGGAAGCAACTTCCAGAGGAGATTCCCAGTGGGATGTGGCTGCTTTAATCTGATCAGCTTGGAGGCGACAGACGAAAATGGGAATATCTCAGAGCTCCAACAATGATCCTTCTCTGGCAATCGAGAATGAAAGATCCTCCTCAACGATCCTCCTCAACAATGATGTGTCATCCAACTCTATTGGAGAAGAGTGTGTATGCTCCACACAGATGCTTTCGCGCAACCCTTCACACTCAATCAATAGACAACGACTCCATGGCACTCGGGGTTTGAATCACGCATTGACAGCTTCATACACACTCCACGCAGACTCTCTCTTCTCACGCAGATCGATAAAGGGCCCAATCATGCTCCATGATCAACAACGATCCGCCTCTCCATAATGGAAGCTCTACGCAGATGCTCCACAAAGCTCCATGAAAATGCTTAACTCCTGCACCTACGGCTCGACGCTCAGAAGACTCCGGGATGAGATCTCTCGTTCAGATAGAGAAGAGAGTATCGATCTCTTCTGCCTCAGATCTGATACCAAATTAAGAATAGAGAGAATGAAAACCGACTCCTAGCACCTGGAGGTTGGGGAACCAAAGCAAAGCTTTGTTCAATTAGTCAATGAGAAATAAAACATATATATATATATATATAATGATGACGACGACATTCAGTTTGAACTAGTTTAAAATGGCTGGAAACTAATCTCAACTAATCACCACAATTGAGTATCTTCGTTTTGAATCCAATTTAGTCATAGTAAATAGGCACGAGAAGAGATATTTTGCAAAAGCTTCCTCTTCGCAGAAACGATAAAGAAAAAGGAAATCATATTTTTAATGAAATTGTGGCGGTAACCAGAACGAGATCAAGTGGTGGCTACGCCTTTCAAGGGAGAATAATTGAGTCGGTGCACCAAATTTTCTTTTGACAAACAAAGCGTAACCAAAACTGGGTGCGATGGATTGATTTATCCAACGACTACTTGACAGTCTTTTCCAGAGAAAAATATATTTCTACTTTGTTTGGCTTTTGTCACCCTAACCACCCAACTTGTTTTCTTTCTTTCCGTAGAGGAAGGTTTCGAGGGAAATAGACTATTATATATATATATATATATATATAAGTGTGGACATATGAATGAATATAAAATAAAGAAATGCTGGAAATGGGAACATTTATTCGTTTAGTTGATAGTGATAGGTTTATATGGTGAAATTTGATGATAACGTAACGTGAGAGGGAGTTGTGGGACTTTAAGGAGATTGAAATAAAGGTTGGTCATGGATGGTGTGAGACAACAAACGAATGTGGGGGAACAACCATGATTCTCTTGACATGAAATGATATTCAGACAACTCGTTGCAACATGGATTTCACATTTGCATGTGCAATCCCTTATGATAACCATGATTCTCTTGACATGAAATGATATTCAGACAATTGGTTGCAACATGGATTTCACATTTGCATGTGCAATCCCTTCTGATTTATCCCAGGAATTTAGTAATATTCATTTATTTGGACATAAAAGTAATACCATAAATATTGTTTACGCATTTATTAATGTGGGGCGTAGATCCTTACTCCAAAGAGTGTGGTTTTAGCATAAGAGAAGAGAGAAGCAGAGATAAAGAGGAACAACCATGCTTCTCTTGACATGAAATGATATTCAGACAACTAGTTGCAACATGGATTTCACATTTGCATGTGCAATCCCCTCTCATACCTATCCCGGGAATTTAGTAATATTCATTTATTTGGACATAAAAGTAATACCATAAATATTGTTTACGCATTTATTAATATGGTTGGATGCACTGAGGATCTAAAAGAAGATGAATCTACCAATGTATCATTTTCTTTTAGATAACGAACTTTGTTTTCCAATTGTATGTTTAACATTTTCCTTTTTGTTTCTCGTAGAATGGTTGTCTAAGTTGGATGTAGTGTGCCTTGAAGAATTCATAGAGGGTCACTTAAGCGTGCATTAGTGGATTTTCATGGGAAAACCCCCTGTAATGTGCTCTCGATTATTTTCATCTTAGTTGGAGTCCTTGATCTCTATTGAATATAAGTTGGGATATTATTTTTCATATGTTTATTGGTAAGTACATGAAATAAGCATAAGTCATTTAAATAAACATATTATTTAATTTAGTTTATAAAATTTCAATTATATATAATTAATATACATCTTCAACATCAAAAAAATTTGTGTCTGCGACAGTGTCAAAATTCATCTCAAAATTCATCTTAATCCCATTGAAGATAAGTTCTAACAAGTGAAATTGGAAATTGCAGTGTCTTTGGGAATCACATTGGTTTCCTTAAAGAATATAATATGCTTCTAGGATACAGTCTAACTCAAAATTAAAGGATACAGTTTGGTCGTTGAAACCATGGTTTTGAATTGTTTGTGTGCATCATGTAGCAATGCATGTAGTTGATGGATAGGTTATCACGAATTCATAATGAAAGGGTCTTCGGAGAGTGCTCTATTGAGGTTCCTAAAGAGGAGAAGCCTGCTAGAATTGCAAATAGGATATACTATGTAACAACTATACTACAAGAGACTCAAAAGGGATTACAGAAGACAAAAGGTTGGAACCTTGGAACTAGCAGGTGATCATTTTTTTCTCATGATTCATACTTCCTTTTACACTAACTGGTTTCTCCAATTAGTTAGTAGAGAAGAAAATTTCTCTAGTTTTTTCGAGTCCATCTCCGATGAAAGAGAGTTTACAGTTAGAAACCCCCGAATATCCCAAATATTTTAAATTGGAATCTTTGTTCTATATTATTTTGTTTGGGAAAATCAGTTATTTGTATTGAAAATGTGGGACTACTATAGCACAACAGATCCCAAATTCATAAGAACCTCAAATCTTTTGAATTCTTTTCTCTTTGTAGGCCTTCGACTTCAAAGTATATTTTTGGAAACTCATAGAAATTGTATTTGTTGTTAGCTTGCAAACTTAGTATTTTTTTGTTAATGTAGATATCTTTTATTGGTACCAAATCAACTTCCTACTTGAAAAAAGTAAATAGGAATCCAAATCAATTTCCTACTTGTAAATAGTAAATAGGAATGAAGGTTAGCGATCTTACTGGTGGAACAAAATTGCAGTTGCACTATTTGAATTGCCATCAAACCCGTGATGAACCAGTGATCTTGGAGGTGCAATATTTGAACCGCCGGCAAACCAATGATGAACCAGTGATGTTGGAGGTACACTATTTGAACCACCAATGAACTAGTGATGCACTTGTATTTGGACAATATGATGTTGTTGGAATTCAATTCCAAATATATAAAGAGAATATGAAACATGGAAATACTACCAAAATTCAACGCATAGAGATGATCTGACTTACCAACTTACCTTGGATAAAGATAGTGGACAATACTATCAAAATTCACTGCATAGATATAATATGAATTACCCGAATGGACATGAATTTAATGATATATCATGTCATATATTAATACATCTATAAGAATATAATGTAAGTAGATATATCATATTAATAAGTTTGATAATATATATAATAGGAGTGTACATGTATTATTAAACAAGGGTTGCATCACAGCTTAGTCCCTTCTAAGTAAATTTGGAAATAAAGATGATAGTTAACACCCTATAATTATTCATGATGATTACTTTGAAACATGAATAATATGCTAACAATGACCTAGTTTCATAATTTTAAAAAAAATCAACTTCTTATTGCTCCATGATGACAAATAGTTTATAGATTTGTCATAACCGGTACTCGACAAAATATCTTGCCATGATTTTACTTTAATGTAGCTGCCATATAGTTTTGGGATTAACTTGAATTTCCTTCTAGTTAAGCTAAGCAAGCCAAATTCAAATATTATTTAAAAAATAAAAATAAACATTTCACATTTTATAATATATATTTTAATATATATAATATTTTACCAATATAGAAGAAGAAATGAATAGTGATATTGATGTTTTGGATGTGTCATGTCATAGCATATTAAAATATTATATATATATATATAAAATATTTTAATGTGTTAACATATACATTAAAAAATATATAATATATATTTTAATTTATATAATATTTTAATATGTTATGACATGACACATACAAAACATCAATATCACTATTCATTTCTTCTTCTATATTGGGAATTGTAAATTTTAAAAAATATTTGTATTGTGGTGGTGTAATAAGTGTTATATATGTTGTACAACCAATCAGAATCTCTTGTTATTGATTATGCAATTAATTTTAAATATTGAAATACCTGAAGGAAACAATAAGACTTGAAATATATTAACCAATTAGAGAAGAGAAAAATAAATATTTTTACTATATCAAAAATTATTTATTTATTTTCTTAAGTTAAACATTACATTTTACAAACAAATTTAAAATATAAAGAAAATTAATGTCAAATCAATAGCAAACCCATTGCTATAGTCCTGAGGGACTAATAATATGTGATACACATTTAATTATGTCAAATAAATATATAATTTAATTGAAATCATAACTATAATTATATTATGTAATTATTATAAAAATTAAAGGAATGGAATGAAAACCAATAATAGATCAGATAATGGAGGATGCATGGTCTAATATGCAAGGTAATTAATAAAGTGACCATCACGCACGTGATATCATCTAGTGGAAACCACTCGTTTGACATGTGGAGAGGAGAATCCACCTCCCATTGTACCACACCACCTTCAATACCACCTCTTCATCGTGCACGATATATAAAACCAAACATTTACCATTTCTGGGAAATCGCGGGTATTTAGGTTAATAATCATGATATTTATATTTCTATTAATACTCATAGAACTCAAAACATCAAATCCAAACCCCAAAGCAGAGTGAGTCGACCCCATGAGAAGTTAAAAAAGTACGAGACAATTTATATTCTTGTATACATATTGGAGTAAGTTAACTTGGGAGAAATATTTCCTTTCGAATTTATTTTTTTCAGTCAAAACAATAGGCCTGAATCCAACAAAATTTTCAGAGGTAGTCTGAGTTTCATATAGATAAAATTTTCATACATTTCAGAACCTTAACTCAAAGGTTATGCCCCATTTTAAACCAACCAAGATACTCAGAAAATAGATCAAAATTTTGGATAGGCTGAAAATTTAAAAACGAACCGTTAGCACAAGAATTTACAGCTAGAAGAGGCCTAACTATCAGATTTTTGGGTTTCTGCTAAAGTGTTAATTCCCTCAGTGGTAAAGTGCCCAACCTACTATACTTCAAAGAGACCTAAACACAATGGGTTTGACATTATAAAAGACCACCAACTTCTCTACACACATTCAAGATTGAAGGAATTGCATTTTGACATTACTACCTAAACCTACACACAGGCGCAACATAAGTGTGATGCAACCTTCCTCAACCCGCGGGTCAGGAAGTTCATGTACACAGGATTGTTCTTCTCTCCTTGGCCCAAAGAACTCTAAAACGCTCTTCTATTTTCCTTTCGGGAAATCTGCACCCACAGTGATACCTCGTGATATTCCTCCCTCACACTTCATGGAATCGTACTTCGCGGTATCACGAATCCTGTGGTTGAGCACCTGCTCACTATGACCCCCGAATCTCGAACTTCCGAAACAGTCAACTCCGGCTTTCAGCTTTCACGAGTTCGCGAGTTGCGATGACATGCAACTCTGCTCCACGAACCCCGAAAATCCCGATGCTATATTCCCCGAAAACCCAAAATGTCAGACTCCGACATGTTTCTCGGCACTGGCCCCACAACTATACTTCTCTCCATTTCGGGACTTCGCACTTTGCGAGTTCGCGAGTCCTAATGCAAGGCTTTCGGGACCTCGACTCATGAAACTCTGAAATGGTCAACACGGTTGAATTCTCTGTCAGGAGTGCACCACCTGTCTGCCTCGCTATCTTCTATGGCCCACAAAATCCTCTCGTTCCTTCGGGATTTCG
>SNQJ01S0037876.1:28006-45122 GCA_010110895.2 Picea sitchensis
TATTTCTCATAAATAACTTTGCAAGGTCATACAAAAATGTATTTGTGGCGAGTAGTGCACTCCATTTTAAAAAGAACATAAAAACAACCATCTCTTTATATAGAGGAACTGAATATTTTTACAATAAATGAGGTTCAATTTTGAACTTTTGATTTTAGTAAAAATATTTAGAAATAATGGAGAATTAGTTGTGGTGATTAGTTGAGATTAGTTTCCAACCATTTTAAACCAGTTCAAACTGAATGTCATTATATATATATATATATATATATATATATATAATTTCTCATTGATTAATTGAACAAAGCTTGGCTTTGGTTCCCTTACCTCCAGGTGCTAAGAGTCGGTTTTCATTCTCTCTATTCTTAATTTGGTATTAGATCTGAGGTAGAAGAGATCGATGCTCTCTTCTCTGTCTGAAGGAGAGATCTCATCCCTGAGTCTTCTGAGCATCGAGCCGTAGGTGAAGGAGTTAAGCATTTTCATGGAGCTTTGTGGAGCATCTACGTAGAGCTTCCATTATGGAGAGGCAGATCGTTGTTGATCATGGAGCATGATTGGGCCCTCTATCGATTTGCATTAGAAGAGAGATTCTGCATGGAGTGTGTATGAAGCTATCAATGTGTGATTCAAACCCCGAGTGTCATGGAGTCGTTGTCTATTGATTGAGTGTGAAGAGGCTGCGCGAAAGCATCTGCGTGGAGCATACACACTCTTCTCCAATAGAGTTGGATGAGACATCATTGTTGAGGAGGATCGTTGAGGAGGATCTTTCATTCTCCATTGCCAGAGAAGGATCGTTGTTGGAGTGCTAAGATATTCCCATTTTCGTCTGTCGCCTCCAAGATGATCGGATTAAAGAAGCCACATCCCACTGGGAATCTCCTCTGGAAGTTGCTTCCCAGAACTCTCTCCTTCTTGGTATCTCCAGTAGTGTAGCTCCACATATATTCAATGTTGGTGATGGAGAAACCTGCGTGGAGAGGCATGGAGATGGAGAATCCCATGTGGAGAGAACATATTCATTGAGATATGATCGTTGCGCTAAGGAACTAGTCAACCTTTGTTGAGATCGGAACGTTTCACGCTAAACGTTTTTATCTATCCATATAAACGTTTTCGGAATATTTTCTAGAGGATATTTGCAAGGAGAGATCGCTTCAGAGAAACATGTACGTTAAACGTTTTTATCTCTTTGCACGAGATATATCAGGGTCGTCACGAGATATATCAATCAGGGTCATCACGAGATATATACAATGATACAAATATTGTATCATTTCTAAAAAGTGTAGCGAAGTCGATCCGAAGTTCGTGTTGGATATACCTCGTTCATTGCATTCATGTTGTCTTTTTTTAGATAGCGAGGTTCAGTTATTGTTGATAGAAGAGAGGTCCTCCTCCTCAGCGATATAAATCGTGAGGTTGCAATTTTACATCGTGTGACGATAAATAAATAAAGAGGAGATTGTTTTCTCAATGAAATTTGCAAAGATGGTGAATCTGCTGGCAGAAACCTACCTCAACGAAGCCAATAAGTTAGAAGGCTCAAATTTCATCAATTGGAAATTCAAAATGCAAACCTTGATGGAAGGTTATGGCATATGGATGATTGTGAAAGCAGTTCAAGCGTGACCTGATGCAACTGCAGGTGCGACATCGACAACAATCCTAGATTGGGATAAGCGAGAGAACAAAGCCAAGGTATTGTTGAGAATGTCTGTTAAAGATAGTATAATTCTGCATATTAGAGATGCTAATACTTCTAGTGAAACCTGGAAAGTACTTAAAGATCTGTATCAGACTAATAATACAAATCACATTCTTTTCCTAAAGAGTAAATTGCTAAGTATTAAAATGGATATAAATGAGACTGTTAGTACTTTTCTTGGGTGAATTAAAGAAACAAAAGATAAATTGGGAGATATAGGAGAAAAAGTGTCAAACACTGATCTTGTCACAATTTCCCTAAATGGAATGCTAGAGGACTATCAAATATTTATAACAGACCTTGTAGCGAGGGAGAAAGCTCATACTTTTGAGGAAATGACAGGTGTATTGTTGCAAGAGGAAGAGAGGCGCGTGAATTTGAAGCCTCATAATTCAGACTTAGCACTATGGACAAAGAAGATATTCCCTAAAGGGAAACCATGAGAAGGAGACAGAGGAGGAAGTTCATTTCAAAAGAAGTCATTTCCAAAGTCAAATCAAGGTATGCCATCGAATAAAAATGAACCTAAGTGATTCTATTGTTGTAGGACTGGGCATCTAGACAGATAATGTTATAAGAAGAAAAATGATGATGAGGCTAGGCATAAAAATAGAAAACATTCAGAACATTTTGCAGAAGAAAACCCAAATATTGATCCAAAAGATCTCAATTTGTTTGTGTCTAATGATGCACTATCTGCTGAAATTGATGATGTTGATGCATGGTTTGTTGATTCTGGAGCTTCAATTCACATGACATGTAACAAGAATTGGAATATAAATTGAAACAAACACATAATGGTGCCCATATTTATCTTGATGATGATCGTTCTTATCAGATCAAGGGATATGGAAATATTCCAGTAACACTTCCGAATGGTACTATCAAACACATTCACAATGTTGTGTATGTCCCTCGAATAAAGAAAAAATTTATTTCTGTGTCCACAATTATAGATCAGAATTTGAAGGTCTAATTCTTCAAGACACATTGTATAGTGAAGGACTTGCGGGATCTTTACAAAATTGTTGCCTCATGAGTCAAAGTTGGAGGTCTGTACAAACTTGATGTCACCAACAAGAATCATCAAGCATTGACTTCTGCAACTATTCCTATAGAAACTCTTTGGCACCAAAGGTATGGTCACATTAATTATCATGATTTGTTGTTATTACAAAAACAAAGTATGGTTGAAGGACTCCCTACGTTGAAGAATGAGTATGCTGCTTGTGAAGGTTGTGCATTGGGAAAGATGCATAGAGATGAATTCCCCTCTAATCCTGATAGGAGAAAAAAATATCTATTAGAACTTGTGCACACTGATGTGTGTGGACCAATGTAGACAAGGTCTCTAGGAGGCGCTTATTATTTCTTATTGTTTATTGATGATTGCACAAGGTACACATGGGTGTATTTCCTTAGGAGAAAGAGTGATGTTTTTTAATATTTTAAGGAATTTAAAAACATGGTGGAAAAGAAACATGAGAGTCCATCAAAATCCTCCGCTAAGATCAAGGAGGAGAGTAAAGATTGGGGAACTTCATCAAGTATCACAAATATCATGTAATAGTACAACAATTTACAGTACGCCACACTCCACAGCAGAACAAAGTTGCAGAAAGGAAAAATAGAACTCTGGTTGAGTGTGCATGAAGTATGATGAAAGGTAAGAATATCTCAAATGCCTTTTGGGATAAGGCCATTAGAACTATTGTTTATTTAAAGAATAGAAGTCCAACAAGGTGTCTTTCTCATAAAACTCCTTTTGAAGACTTGTATGATTATAAACCAACAGTTAATAATTTGAGGATATTTGGGTGTAAGGCCTTTGCACATATTCCAAAGGAGAACAGAAAGAATCTTGATGCTAAAGCTATCAAATGTATTTTTATAGGGTATTGTTCATAATTTAAATCATATAAACAGTTTGATCCATCTACTCACAAAGTGTTTGCAAGTAAAGAAGTAATTTTTCATGAGGAGGAAGAAAGAAATAATGAAGAAAAAAATCATGAAGGATGGCATGTACTTCTTGAAGATGAGGAGGTAAAATAAGAGAAGAAGCAGCGGGAAAAGGCACCAAGTGACATGGATACATCCAGTAGTGAAGAAGAATCTTCACAAAATAGAGAAGAAGTCGCCAACCAATTGAGAAGATCTTCACGACAAATTCGTCCACCTTAAAAATATAAATATTATGCCCTAATGAGTAATATTTAAAATGTCATAGAACCCATGAGTTTTAATGAAGCTAATGAACATGAAGAGTGGAGAAAAGTAATGGAGGAAGAATATGACTCTATAATGAAAAACAAAACTTAGGAATTGACTGAATTGCCTAAAGATAAAAAGCCCATGTGATGTAAATGGATATACAAACCTAAATTCAAAGTAGATGGTATTATAGATAAATATAAAGCCATATTGATGGAAAAAGGCTATTCATAGAAAGAGGGAATTGATTATGCTGAAACATTTGCACCAATAGCTAAATTAAACACTATAAGAATGTTAATTGCACTAGCTACAAAATACCATTGGAAGCTTCACCAATTAGATGTAAAGTTTGCTTTTCTGAATGGTGAGTTAAAGGAGAAGGTTGACCTTATTCAACCAGAGGGGTTTGTGAAAAGTGGTCATGAACATTTAATGTGTAAATTAAAGAAAGCATTGTATGGACTGAAACATGCACCTAGGTCATGGTATGAGAAGATAGATTCCTTGTTTCTTCAACAGGGTTTTATGAGGAGCAAAAGTGATCCAAATCTGTATACCAAGTTTAATGAAAAGGGGAATGTTGTATTGATTTCCTTATATGTTGATGATTTAATTATTACAGGAAATTAAGAAAAAATGATTAGTGGAATTAAGAAGCAGATGTCATAGGTATTTGAAATGAAAGATCTTGGTGAGTTACATTACTGTCTCGGTCTTAAAGTCTGGAGAAATGTTGATCAAACCTTTTTGTCTCAAGGTAAATATGTCAGGAAAGCACTTAAGAGGTTTAAAATGGATCAGTGTAAAGTTTCTTATGTTTAAATGGAGAAGAACACAAAACTTTACTGTGATGATGGTTTGAAGGAGGTAAATGATATAGTGTAGAAAGATGGTGGGAATCTTGAACTATCTCACTACAACTAGACCTGACATAACATACTATGTTAGTGTGTTAAGTCAGTTTATGTCAAAACCTCTAGAAATCCATTGGAATTCATCAAAAGGGGTACTCGGGTATCTCAAAGGCACAATTTATTATGGTATTAAGTATATTGATTCATTCTATGTTGAGTTGACATGTTACTCAGATTCAGACTAGGTTGGAAATCCGGATTATCAGAGATCTACTACAAGTTATGCCTTTGGCATTGGATCTAGGATTGTTTCATGGAGCAATAAGAAGAAACCTACTATATCTTTGTCATCCACTGAGGAAGTGTAACGTCCCCAAACACCAATCTACTTGGAGGGAAACACTACCATGCAAAACATTCTCATTCTTATATATATATATATATATATATATAACATGCATATTAAATCTAATTAACATATTTAATCAAACAATACAGAGTAAGTACATGATTATTGCTAATATACATCATCAAGGACATTAACAATAACTCATATGCGCAACAGAATACAAGATAACATATAAGCGTCATAGGAATGCAAAACATAATATTAAGCACAAACTGATACTTATCTTTGAAACTGTGGTAATTCCACCAACCACATGTAGACCTTCCATGAACCTCCCAGCCTTAGACCTCACTGCTCATCATGCTCAACAATGGGTCACCCCCAAGCTAGGACTAAGCTCCACCCAAGGTAAGGGAATGCTAGACTAGGCTGAGGTTATAGGAAAAACTACACAGAGCAATCAGAAGGATTCTCCCCATGAGCCTTCTTACGCCCACTACTCACAGACTCTCATTCCCCACATGCTTGTTCCTCCCGGGAGTATACACCTTCACAAGCTCAGTCCATCGGTGCTTCACCTCCCTCTCTTGGCCTCAAAAACAGGTCAGGTCAGGAAGTCTCAGAGATCCGTAGCTAGTGTTGGACTCTCTCTGAGAGAAAATCACTTCCCAGCAGCCTCTCTCACTTGAAGAGAGCTCCTTCCAGGCCTGACAACCTGCCTCTTCAACCAATTTTAACCTCAATTCCTGTAAGGTGAGGATAACAGCCACAACCACTGGTCAATTCCACTCAAGACACATAGAAGGCAGCAACCCAAAGGTGGTTTGGGTACATACTCTACTCTGCAAGAGAAGTTAGGCTCGGCTCACAGGACACACAAGTGACATGACTCAATCGACATAGAGGACGAACAAAGACTTTTATCGATCAGAATGAGGTGAATCGACTTTCCAGAAAAACATCACAGGCTTCCCACCCCGAGTTGCATGAGGCATATCAAACACAGACGTAGAGCTCCTCTCGGTTTAGAAAACTCACAGTCGAATGGAGGACGAACTCCCTCCACGGTTCAATATCTGGGTTAAATTGCATGTGCCAGGTCCAAAACATGTAGCCCATGAGGCTGTATGCGCTCCATAGCATGCGTTCCCTTTTTCACATGTTCCCCTTACAGGAACTTAGGATAAAAACATACATTTCTCATAACTATGGGAATAATAATAAATCATTATTCGCAAGGACTTAAGCCCCTAATCTTATCCCCTAGGTTCAACACTTAACCTCTCTTTCCAACCTTTCAACCCATTTCTCCTTTACCCAACTTGTGGAATCTTAGTCCCCCGTCACTCTTTCTTTGTGGTCAGTCTGCACACAGCAATGTTTATTCTTTATCAATGTTCTGCATATTACATTTACAAAAACAGGCTCTTGGCCTTAACACTTAGGCTCTCCAGCCTAATAAAAACATAATCCTACCAGATTATCAATACTCATCTCACCAGCCTACAAAACATGATTTACAATTCATAAACATGATTACAACAGGGCTCGTCCTTGGGAATATTACAATCCCCTCCCCTTACTTTTACACTGTCCTCAGTGCAGCTTTTACACAGCCTCAGTAAGATTTCAAAAATCTTCAAAAAGATGTGGATATTCTGCCCGCATAACATATTCATGCTTCCATGTTGCGTCCTCAGGAGCATACCAGGTCCACTAGACCTTTACAAGTCCTATGGCTCGATTCCAAAGTGTTTTCTTTTGTGGTCCAATATGCGCACATGATGCACTTCCATGACACCTTCTTGCTCTAGCTGAATCACATTCCAATCAATTACATGATTAGCATCAGGTATATATTTCTTAAACAATGAAACATGAAACAAATTAAGTACAGTCATAGATGCAGGTAATGCAAGCATATATGCAACTGGCCCAATCCTTTCTAGGATTTCAAATGGCCCACAAAATCTAGCTGCCAACTTGGTGCAGTTTCCCAGCTTCAGGGAACTTCTATTGGATTTTACTTTCAGAAAAACACGATCACCCACATTGAACTCTCTATGGATTCTGTTGTTATCATCATAACTTTTATGCTTGTCTTGAGCAACTTTCAAATTCTGCTTATTTTTTAGCATTTTTTCTTCCATTTCCTTGAGAAACTCTGGCCCAACTACTGCCCTATCAGCTGGATTATCCTAGCTTACTGAAGTATTTCACTTTCTACCATAAAGTGCTTCAAATGGGCTCATCTTCAATGATGCTTGATACCCATTGTTGTAGGTGAATTCTACCAAGTGTAGGTAGTATTCCCATTTTGATGGTTTGTCCATCACATACATCCTTAGTGTGTCTTCTATTACTCTATTCACCCTCACTGTCTGTCCATTAGACTCAGGATGATAAGCTATACTGAAATTCAAATTCGTTTCGAACCCTTTGAATAACCCTTTCCAAAAATTCGAGGTAAATTTCGGGTCTCTGTCAGACATAATTGTCTTGGGAATCATGTGCAATCGTGCCACTTCCTTCATAAATATGTTGGCAACATCTGTTTCCTTGTGATTAGTCTTTAACGAAATGAATGGGAAGCTTTCGTAAGCTTGTCCACCACCACCATAATTGAATCGTGTTGCTTGTCGGTCTTGGGAAATCCTGTGATGAATTCCATTGTCGCCACTTCCCACTTCCACTCAGGAATGGGTAAAGGTTGTAGTAACCCTTTTGGGTGTTTGTGCTTCGATTTAACCTTCTGGCACTCCATACATCTAGCGATGTATTCAACAATCTCCTTCTTCATACCTGGCCAAAAGTAATGGTTCCTGACTGCTTCCACGGTTTTCTAATATTCAGGGTGCCTTGCATAAGGCACATTATGAATTTCATGCAAAATCATACATTTCAAGTCATGGACATTAGGTACATAAATTATGTTCTTGTACAAAAGTGTTCCATCGGTTTCCAATTTATAATTTTCCACTTTCTGTGGCATCTCACCTTGTTGTAGCTTTGTTACCCGCTCCATGTACTGCAAATATGCATTTGTGGCATCTAAAATTATGCCTTTTATATCAGTTCGGTACATAATAATGGTTTGTAGTATGTAATTCGTGTAATCTCCTACGAAGTGCATCAACCATTTATTTCCTTCCCTTTCATATGCTTGATATCAAATTCATTCTCCTGAGGAGGATTCCAAACACCTGCTAGCTTTTGGGTTGGTTGATAAAAAAATATTTCATACCATTTGTGAAGTGCGATTTCTCAATTCAAACCTCATCTGTGAGGTAATGCCCCCACTTCTTTAGAGTGTGTACTATGAATGCCAACTCCAAATCATGAGTTGCAAAGTTCCTTTCATGCTCTTTCAACTTTTGGATTCATAACAAATTCTGAATCCATTATGACTGAGGACCCCTCCCATTCTTTCTTTGCATGCATCATTTGTACCACAAAATATTCATTTGGATATGTACAATCCTCAAGATTGGAGCCAGTTAATGGTTTCTTTAATCGATGAAATCTTTTCTCAAATTCCTCATCCCTTTGAACTTCTTCTCCTTCCCTTTGCGAGAAGTAATAGAATTGATCTATCCCCGCGCCAAGGAACCTTGTGATAAAAGTTTTGTAATAGCCATCTAGACCATAAAGGATCTGACTTCTATCCGTTCTTTGTTGCTGACCATCCTCTAATGGCCTCAATCTTCTCAAGGTCTACAATTATCCATCCTTTGAAATAATATACCCCATGTAATGGATCTTCTCCTCATAAAAAAAGCACTTGCTCAACTTGGCATCTAGTTGGTTCTCTTTTATCCCATGCAAGCACCATCCTCATATGTTTCTCATGATCTTCCTATATCTTGGAATATACAAGCATGTCATCCAAAGACCTGACAAACTTGTCCAAATGTCCACAGATACATCATTCATCAGACACATAAAAACAACAAGTGCATTTGACAACCATTAGCACCTTGTGAACTTCGTAATGACCATGTACCTTGTTCTAAAGGTGGTCTTGTTGATGTCTTCATCCTTTATCCTTACACGGTGATATCTAACACGGGATCTATTCTTGAAAATATCTTAGCATCCTTCAATTGATAAGAGGGTCGGCAGATCCTCGACAAAAGGATACTTGTTCTTCTGATCCGCTTTACGTTCAATTGTCTAAAATTGATACACAATCTCATTGATCCATATTTAGGTCTTCACAGACATAATCACGGGCTCCCCAAGGGTGACACACTTGAAGGCATTATATACTAACTCTTGAGCTCTTGAAGCTACAATTCGCAGTTATTTCAGCTCTGAATTGTACTCATTCACATGGAGCTTTACGACCACTGGGGCTGCTCCGGGCATCAAATTTAGAGAGAAGTAAATATCTCTCTTGGGCGGAAACCATGATATTTCTCTAAATACATATTCAAACACTTTTAGTACCACATGGTCTTCAATACCTAACACCTTATCATTAGGTGTTTCCTCCACATGGGATGCACATAATTGACCGCTTTTTTTTTGTAGCACTTCTTCAGTTGCACTGCTGATATTTATATTATAGCAACAAATCTAGGAATTCTTTGGACTATTTTCCGATTCCCCTCATCAAGAGTTAAATTCCTTATTACGATGGTCCAAGATGGCGTAGTTATTTGGTTTCCGGCGGTCCATCCCAATTATAAAGTCATAAGACCCTAAAGGAAGAATATTCAATTCATCCCTTCTTGTGCTCCGATCCATTAGGTGTCCTCTTGGACAGGGCTGCTCAACTGTGACTCCTCTTGGTTCATGTAGCGGATGCACTGACAAGATTTTTTATGTTTTTCTTCCGACAATTTACCAAACTTTCCACCACTCTAGGATCTACCTAACTCTGCCGGCTAGCCACTGAATCGATTAAAATAGTAAAGGTATGGCTAGCCCCCGAATCAATAAAATAGTAAAGAGGCTTAGTTTGTTGATCGTACATTCTACTTCAATCATGTGCAATTGAAATTCCAGCTTTCTTGTTGTCCAAGGCCCGCGTAGATCCTTGGTATTCATCGCCCATGTCCTCCCTTGTTTCAGCTTGCTGAAAATTATGGACAACTCTCACTTTTCCATTTTATGGGGACAATCTACCCGTACTTATGGTCTCCTTTATGACCCCAACATTGAATGGGTGTATATCTTGATCTTTGTTCCCCTACTTCAATATTCTTGGCTCTCTAAGCGTTGGTTTCCTTGAGGACTATTTCTAAAAAGTGGAGGTTTGTTTCCCTTCTGCCACTGCTGTTTCTTAAACTTATTTTGGTCATCCCAAGCCTTACGAGGTGGGATTTTTTATTTGTTGCTCATATTATAAGCATTTATCTCTTCTTATCATTTCTTCTACCCATGGTCTTGGGGTCATCATAATGGATCTTGTCCCCAATGGAAGATGGAGGTCCCTCAAATACCTTTGAATCTTAGCAGTCACATCCTTGATGAGCGAACATGCCCGTGATTCCAAGGAACTTCGTTCATACTCGTCCATGGTCATGTTGCTAGCTTGAGTTCAAGAACTCTTTCACCTTCCTTCGTCTCATAATATCTCTTAGTCAAAGTATTTCTTCTCAAAATATCTCTTGAATTCTTTCCATTGATATATTTCTTTCTAATGTGTTGCACCTACACAAGATGATCCCACCACGTGGATTCCTTACCTTTGAGTTGATATATTTCAATTATTCCCTTCAACATGAGAGGAATAATTATTCATTTGTAAATATTTCCTCATGCCAAACAACCATGTTTTGGAATCTTCCACCTTCTTATGTTCTCCATCAAATGTAGGAGGCTTAATCTTATTCATTTCACCCTTTAGTTCACCACCCACTCCATATCTCTTGTACTTTCACGGTGGGAGATGGGCTTGAACCTGTGTGCCCTTCTCTTGGAGTGACTTTGGGGGTGATGTGGTGTCTACCAGCCTCCTTGATCTTCTCCCCCTCATAAGTTTGAGTGACTCCTGTTCACTTGAGTCTCTCTCCTTTTCCAACTTTTTTTATTCTTTCCAAACTCTTTAACAAATTTATATTTGAATTCTTCTTGTTTTTTCCACGAGGATTTCCACGAGATTTATGCTATTTGGACAAGAGTTGGGCATCTTCTACGCATTTTTCAATGATCTTCCTCAAATTTCCTTTATTATCTATCTCTTTTCTATTCCCAATAGAGTTTGTTCCTTCAACTCCAAGTGGGGAATCCATTCCACTAGTTTTTTCTTTATGACTAGGCTTGTGTGTCTCTCTTCCATTTCTTTTGCACTCTGTGGAAACTCTAAATGGTTATGGAACTCATTAAACCTCTGTAAACACAACGTGCAAACAACCAAAAATTTTCAGGCCATCTTTCCTTAACAAACTCCACACATTCAAAACCAATCGAATTAAGAAAACAATTGATTTCCCCTGCAAATCTTTTCGGGGATTCTACTGGCTCACGTAACTTCGGTGTATTGCTTTCACGGTCCTCATTACATGTGATCACAAGCCATGATAGCGATAGACCCATAGGTTCTCTAAATGAAACTTTGGGGTTTCAAGGTTTCGGTCCTAGAGACTCTCAAACTCACTTTCCTTTCCTACTCCCAACTTCTGAACTTCTGACCTTTCTAACCCCCGGGCCCGCGGCGGTTGTCACATAATAAGGTGGTGAGGCGTGATAATGTAAGAGGTCCACGCGTTACCTTGGGTGGCGCCATCTAATACTTGCTTCGCATAACCCGGGATAGCGGCGCATGACACATATCCCATGTGTCTTCATCCATCTAGTGATGTCCCGGTAACTCACTACTTTGGCTCTTCGAGATTTCACGATTTCGGGCATCGAGATTTATTGCATCATCATTTCTCACTTCTCCCAGTTATTGAAATGTTGAAATTTGTCCTAAATTAGCGGTCGGATCTCACCGATCCAGTAGGTGATCCAATCACATGAAGATTCGCGTTTCACGAATTCTCACAAAACTTCCCTTTGACTTTCAAGTTCACGATTCAGTAGAGGTTAATCTCTCACCGCAGCGTCCCTCAGATGGATGGTCGCTGATGATAATGAGGGCTTCGTAATCGCGATTCCACACTCTGTGCAGCTCAAAGGGTTTTAAACCATGTACGTTCCCTAGATCCAGCGGTGGTTGGTTTCACACCTCGGATCGATGGTCCATATCTGATCTCCTCTATGTGCTCTCCTAAGTGTTTGGATGTGGATTTGATGATCCAAAATCTTCTCCTTTCAACTAATCTGGCTGTGAACATTTAATGCCTCTACCCCGCCAAGGCTTGGTAACATGGCCAAAGGAATGTTAGTGCTTTCGGGAATTATCTAAGGTTCCTAGAATTGGTTCCTCCAACACAGAACCACTTTCGAAACCTTGGGTCCAAAAGACCACTTATCTGACCCACATCCATGCTTAAGCGTTGAAACGAAACCGAACTCGAATTTTTTCTACTTTGACAACAATTTCTTTTCGAATTTTCTTGCTTCAACTTCCCACTAATATGGCCCACCGGGGCTTAGATGATGGCTCCGCGCTTTCGATACCATGGTAGCAATGTCCCTCGACCCACCGAAATCCACTTTTTGAGACAGCGCTACAAAACGAGAATACATTCTAGTACTTATATATATAACATGCATATTAAATCTAATTAATAGATTTAATCAAATAATCATAAAATAAACATGATTATTGTTAATATATACATCATCAAGGACATTAACAATAACTCATATGTGCAACGAGAATAAATGATAACATATAAGAATCACATGCATGCAAAACATAATGTGGGCACAATTTTGATATATATTTGAAATGGTGGTAATTCCACCAACCCGGTGCAAGCCTTCCACAAACCTCGATACTTAGACCTCAGCACATTCATCACATCAACAATGGGTCACCCAGAGTTGGGACTAATCTCCATCAAGTAAGGAATGCTAGACTAGGCTTAGGTTACAAGGAAAAATTGCCGCAATCGGAAGGATTCTCCCGGGGAGCCTTCAGCCCACTACTCACCGGACTCTCATTTCCCTACATGCTTGTTCCTCAGTGGCAGCTTCACAAGATTGGTCCATCGATGCTTCACGCTCCCTCACGGGCCTCGACAGCATGACATATCCGAGAGTCACCAGTTCCGTAGCTAGTGTTGGACTCTCTACGAGGAGAAAATCACTTCCATGACCTCCCTCACCTGAAGAGAGCTGCTTGCAGGCCCGAAAACCTTCCTCTTCGACCAGTTTTCAACTAAATTCCCACAAGGTGAGTATGACATCCACAACCACTGGTCAATTCCACTCAGGAAACACTGAAGGCAACAACCCAAAGGTGGTTTGGGTGTAGACTCTACTCTGCAAGAGAAGTTAGGCTCGGCTCATAGGACACATAGATGACATGACTCAATCAACGTAGAGGATGAAGCGGGGCTTAAATACCGTTCGGTTAGGGTGGGTGGGATTTCTAGAAAAACATCATAGGCTTCCCATCTTGAGCTGCGTGAGGCATACCGAACAAAGACTCAGAGCTGCGTGAGGCATACCAAACACAGACGCAAAGCTCCCCTTGATTCATACAACTCATGGTCGAATGGAGGAAAAAAACCCTCCATGGTTCAATCTTTGGGTTAAATTGCATGTGCCAGGGCTGACACATCTCGTCCATGAGGCTGCATGCACTCCATAGCATGTGTTACCTTTTGCACATGTTCCCCTTCGAGGAACTTGGGATAAAAACATACATTTCTCATAACTGTGGGAATAATAATAAATCATTATTCCCAAGGAATTAAGTCCCTAAGCTTAGCCCCTAGGATCAACACTTAGTCTCTCTTCCAACCTTTCAGCCCCTTTTCCTTTACCCACCTTGTGGAATCTTAGTCCCCCATCACTCTTTCTTCATGGTTGGTCTACACGCAATGATGCTTATTCTTTATCAATGTTCTGCATATTACATTTACAAAAATAGGCTCGCCTAATAAACACATAATCCTACCAGCTTCTCAATAATCGACTCACCAGCCTACAAAACATGATTTACAATTCATAAACATGATTACAACAGGGCTCGTCCTTAGGGATATTACAGGAAGAATACAAAGCATTGAGAAGACTACTTCAAGATGTTGGAGAAGAACAAAGGAAAGCTACGATAATCAAATGTGATAACGAGATCACGATCAATTTAGCAAATCATCCAGTTTATCATTCAAGGACAAAGCATGTTGATAATCAATTCCATTTTGTTCAAGAAAAAATGCAGTCTAATGACATTGCTTTAATGTATTGTAATAATAGTGAAAATGCTGTTGATATTTTCACTAAGCCTCTTGGGAAGATCAAATTTGAACTATTTAGGTTGATGTTATGTCTGGATGTCAATCCTTTCTCCATTAGAGGGGACACTTAGAAATAATGGAGAATTAGTTGCGGTGATTAGTTGAGATTCATTTCCAACCATTTTAAATCGGTTCAAATTGAATCTCATCATATATATATATGGTGTATTTCTCATTTATTAATTGAACAAAGCTTGGCTTTGCTTCCTCGACCTCCAGGTGCTAGGAGTCAGTTTTCATTCTCTCTAATCTTAAGTAAAATAAGAATGTGGAGAGCATTCATAATTTATTTTAAAAATCAAGGACATACACTGAAATAATGGAGTCGATGTTTGTGATTGAAAACAATGTTATTGTTCTCAAGTCTTTAAACACTTTAAAATAAGATTTTAGTAATAGGTGAGTAGAAATGACTTTGCATACCAATTCACACGTAGTCATAGTTTCCAAAGAAATAACTCAATCCATGACATAGAGTGTATACCCTCTAAAACAAGAATATATATAAATAATAGCATTCTCGATCTCTATATTGTCATGGCATTTTCTAGTACAAGATAGCATTTGTTGTTCGGAACCTACATGCAACCATTAGTATATGCAAAATAGGGCAAAGAATAGAAATACCTTTGCTTACACAGGTATATAAGGAAAAAAATATAAAAAAACAAGTTATCATAGTAGTAATGATTACAAAACATAGTAAAAATGATCGATTATATGCAAAACATAGTAAGAAACCCAATGTACTTGCCATGGTGAAAGCCTTAACTATTGGTTACCAAAACATAGCCATCATCCACCAGATATATTACATTTGATTAATTTATTCTCAGGGGGTGTGGATTGAAACGTTGACCTATATTTTAAGTACAAAATCTAGTAAAAATGATCGATTCCCAAAAAAAATAAAACCAATGATGGGCTCAATTGGATTGAGGATTTTCTATAGAATTCAAAAGAAGCTTATCTGGTAGAAGACTAACTTTTCATAGCAACAAGCACCAATAAAAAAATATAAGAAGTCTCCCAGGAACTCTAGGCAATTATCTTTCGATTGTTTTCTCCAAAATTTTGACATGTACTTTCGTAGGGCTTAAGATGACTTTATCTTGAGTTGGATTCTTCAAAAACATTGAAGCATCTTGCTTGTAAGGAAGTAATACTATTGAAGAAATTAAGATTCTAGCTCCATATTTATCCTTGTGAACACACTTTGTAAATTTTAAATATAGGTACAAAGTTGCGACTTAGTGAAACAATTCAAATGAATTGCATACATTTTGTGTTCTAGCTCTGGGAATTTTTATCAGTTCTACGCAGTGCCGCTAAAGAGCCTAAGCGTTTCACTTCCGCATACATTTGTTTCTACACTGGAGAAACATTGATGTCTTCTCTAGAAGATGGAGATCTGACTCTTCGAGTGAAAATATAGACGACCCACTTGACAAGAATTGATATTAATCACATATTTAGCTCTGCCTAACCAATTTTATTAAATTTTGGAGGCACCCAGGCCAACGAGAATGGGAATCCTCTGAAATTGGGGATGAAAGATCTGTAAATATCATCATTCTCAATTAATTCTAGAGACTTCAAGGGAACTAGTCTATTAAGGTTCAAGAGGAAAGGCTCATGGAAATTTCCTTTTAATGGTGGTGTTGTTCGATCTACGTTGTAGTTTGATGCCATTGTGACTGCAACCCACATGGTTAACCACATGTCAGGATTTGCAGCATGGTAGGCAGGTGGCATTGAACAAATTTAGGTGTAATTTGCATCTAATTGAATTAATCCATGTTAGTTTGAATGCAATTAATTTGTCTCTATTTAAATGAATAGTGTACACGTGGAAGGTAACAGAGTTGGGTATAATTTGTATCGAATTTGTAATTTATTAAATTACCATGGTGGCAACTCTGCATGTATTACTCATGTCGACAAGGTAGGTGATGGGTACCCTCCTAGGTAACAAAGTCTTTGCATCCTCACTACTACCTCTCAGAGTCAGTGTAAAGCGAAGGTTTGTTACTAAGAGTGCTTCCACATAACATAGAGGAAAGCATAGAAAAGGATATAGAATGGTGGAATTGAGTTAGGCATTGTAACCTTCACCTTTAAATATGGATAATCATTTACCTTATTCCCTTCTATTTTTCATACAATGCACTAGACTTTCTATCTTCTGGTCTTTGAACAATTCAAGTCTTGAATCTATTACATCAGAGCTACTAGTTGTGATAGGAATCAAAATCAAGCTCAGTTGTTTCAATAATGGAAGGAATTTCTACAACATAAGCTTGAGATCTACTTGGGTCAGCTGCATTTGACACAGCCCCCTTGGATTATGCAAATTAGCTTATAAGGGGTGCTCTTCTCTTTGAAACCCTAAGGGGGGTCTTAATTCCGGTGGTCGCCCTTGTCGATATTGTGTTCACTCTGATTCCGTGGTTTCTCGTGTGCCTTGTTAGGCTGGTGCCCGAGGTCCAGAATGACATCTCTGAAGGTATGGGCCTGCTTTCCCTCCTTGTTGGTCTCTATGAGGTTTTAATTATTTTCATGAATCTAACATGAAATTTCTTTAAGTCTTCCCCAATATTGTAGCTTATGCATTGTAGTA
>SNQJ01S0037876.1:45172-81684 GCA_010110895.2 Picea sitchensis
CCTACCAGCTTCTCAATACTCGACTCACCAGCCTACAAAACATGATTTACAATTCATAAACATGATTACAACAGGGCTCGTCCTTAGGGATATTACAGGAAGAATACAAAGCATTGTGTGCAGCAACTTGTGAAGTTGTTTTTTTGAGAAGACTACTTCAAGATGTTGGAGAAGAACAAAGGAAAGCTACAATAATCAAATGTGCTAACCAGATCACAATCAAGTTAGAAAATAATCCAGTTTATCATTCAAGGACAAAGCATGTTGATAATCAATTCCATTTTGTTCAAGAAAAAATGCAGTTTAACGACATTGCTTTAATGTATTGTAATAGTAGTGAAAATGATGCTGATATTTTCACTAAGCCTCTTGGGAAGATCAAATTTGAACTCTTTAGGTTGATGTTATGTGTGGATGTCAATCCTTTCTCCATTAAAGGGGAGACTTAGAAATAATGGAGAATTAGTTGTGGTGATTAGTTGAGATTCGTTTCCAACCATTTTAAACCGGTTCAAACTGAATCTCATCATATATATATGGTGTATTTCTCATTTATTAATTGAACAAAGCTTGGCTTTGCTTCCCTGACCTCTAGGTGCTAGGAGTCAGTTTTCATTCTCTCTAATCTTAAGTAAAATAAGAATGTGGAGAGAATTCATAATTTATTTTAAAAATCAAGGGCATACACTAAAATAATGGAGTCAATGTTTGTGATTGAAAACAATGTTATTGTTCTTAAGTCTTTAAACACTTTAAAATAAGATTTCAGTAACAGGTGAGTAGAAATGACTTTGCATACCAATTCACACGTAGTCATAGTTTCCAAAGAAATAACTCAATCCACGACACAGAGTGTATACTCTCTAAAACAAGAATATATACAAATAATAGCATTCTCGATCTCTATATTGTCTTGGCATTTTCTAGTACAAGATAGGATTTGTTGTTCGGAACCTACATGCAACCATTAGTATATGCAAAATAGGGCAAAGAATAGAAATACCTCTGCTTACATAGGTATATAAGAAAAAAAATATAAATAAACAAGTTATCATAGTAGTAATGATTACAAGAGCTTAAGAAACCCAATGTACTTTCCATGGTGAAAGCCTTAACTATTGGTTACCAAAACATAGCCATCATCCACCAGATATATTACATTTGATTAATTTATTCTCAGGGGGTGTGGATTGAAACGTTGACTTAGATTTTAAGTACAAAATCTAGTAAAAATGATAGATTCCCAAAAAAAATAAAACCAATGATGGGCTCAATTGGATTGAGGATTTTCTATAGAATCCAAAAGAAGCTTATCTGGTAGAACACTAACTTTTCATAGCAACAAGCACCCATAAAAAAAGATAAGAAGTCTCCCAGGAACTCTAGGCAATTATCTTTTGATTGTTTTCTCCAAAATTTGACATGTACTTTCATAGGGCTTAAGATGACTTTATCTTGAGTTGGATTGTTCAAAAACATTGAAGCATCTTGCTTGTATGGAAGTAATACTATTGAAGAAATTAAGATTCTAGCTCCATGTTTATCCTTGTGAACAGACTTTGTAAATTTTAAATATAGGTACAAATTTGCGACTTAGTGAAACAATCCAGATGAATTGCATACATTTTTTCTTCTATCTCTGGGAATTTTTATCAGTTCTACACAGTGCCGCTAAAGAGCCTAAGTGTTTCACTTCCGCATACATTTGTTTCTACACTAGAGAAACATTGATGTCTGCTCTAGAAGCTGGAGATCTGACTCTTCGAGTGAAAATATAGACGACCCACTTGACAAGAATTGATATTAATCACAGATTTAGCTCTGTCTAACCAATTTTATTAAATTTTGGAGGCACCTAGGCCACCGAGAATGGGAACCCTCTGAAATTGGGGATGAAATATCTGCAAATATCATCATTCCCAATTAATTCTAGAGACTTAAAGGAACTAGTCTGTTAAGGTTCAAGAGGAAAGGCTCATGGAAATTTCCTTTTAATGGTGGTGTTGTTCGGTCTACGTTGTAGTTTGATGCCATTGTGACTGCAACCCACATGGTTAACCACATGTCAGGATTCGCATCATGGTAGGCAGGTGGCATTGAACAAATTTAGGTGTAATTTGCGTCTAATTGAATTAATCCATGTTAGTTTGAATGCAATTAATTTGTCTCTATTTAAATGAATAGTGTACATGTGGAAGGTAACAGAGTTGGGTATAATTTGTATCTAATTTGTAATTTATTAAATTACCATGGTGGAAACTCTGCATGTATTACTCATGTCGACAAGGTAGGTGATGGGTACCCTCCTGGGTAACAAAGTCTTTGCATCCTCACTACTACCTCTCAGAGTCAGTGTAAAGCGGAGGTTTGTTACTAAGAGTGCTTCCACATAACATATAGGAAAACATAGAAAATGATATAGAATGGTGGAATCGAGTTAGGCAGTGTAACCTTCACCTTTAAATAGGGATAATCATTTACCTTATGCCCTTCTATTTTTCATACAATGCACTAGACTTTCTGTCTTCCAGTCTTTGAACAATTCAAGTCTTGAATCTATTACATCAGAGCTACTAGTTGTGATAGGAATCAAAATCAAGCTCAGTTGTTTCAATAATGGAAGGAATTTCTACAACATAAGCTTGATATCTACCTAGGTCAGTTGCATTTGACACAACCCCCTTGGATTATGCAAATTAGCTTATAAGGGGTGCTTGATCCGAAATCGGATCCAGAAGCCTGATAGGGCTTGAAAAATGCTCAAAAATGAAAGTGCTCAGAATACGATGAAACCAACTCCATTGTGTCTGTCTCGTCTTCCTGATTTCGACGGTATATTTACTTTTTCAAACGAGCTCTGTATGCGAAAGTTATCGCGTTCTGATCGGAAACCCAAACAGGTAAAAAGTCAAAGGTCAACTGGTCAAAAAGTCAATGCTGATGACATCAGCATGCTGACTGTGCAAGAGATGACGTGGCACTCTATAGCTGATCGTGATTGGGCAGGTTTGCTGACAAGGCAGACATGTGGTAGGCAACTGGACCAGTCAATAGCTGACAAGTGGCATTAATTCGTCAAATGGGGAGATGCCACGTGGCCCAGTCATGGGCAGCCATGTGGCACCCAGTCATCAGTTGAAGTGGAATGTTAAAAAAATTGTTTTGGGGTCCATGGGATTTGAACCCATGACCACCACCAAACCCAACACCTTAAGAAATGGTCTTTGCCAATACACCAAATTAATTTTTATGTTATAAAACCCACATTATAACATATATTGCAAAGTATTGTATGGAGAGGGGCCAGCGCTTAGCCCTTTGGGCTAGCGCTTGGCCATATGAACCCATATGACCCTGTCAAGGGGGCGCGTGCTGGGAAAGAGGGGGCTTATGCCCAAATCTAACTATAAAGTGGGTTTTACAACCAATTTTTTGGTTTTAATGGTAATTAAGCCTATTTTTAATGGTTTTTGGGAGTTATTGGGTAGTTTTGGAGCCTAATTTTTGGGAGGAAGTTGGGGATGAGAAACAAACTTTCCCATCTATATAACCCAGGCCTGTTTGAGGCATTGGGAGCATTCAGAGCATAATTATGCTGAGGAGAAGCCAAGCCAAAGCCATTTTGAGGCAAAGAAGCTTTTGAGGAGGAGACGCTGTCGGACCATTTCTGGGAGCTCCGGAAGTCCGTTTTGCGTGTCGTTTTCTTTGCATGGTTCTAGAGATCTAGAATAACATGACCAGATCAATCTTGTAGCCATCTGGCATTGCATCGATGTACTTTTGAGCTTTTGAGCAGAAATAAAGAAGCCTCCCCCACAGAGAAAATTTTGAGCGCGAATAAAGAAGCCCTTCCCCACGAGAAAAGGCTCGAATGAGGGCAAAGTTGTGTCGAACTCCGCTATCAATCCGCGAGATGTTATGGTTTGTTGTCTATTATTTCATTTCAGATCCGTGACACGTATATGACTGCCATAATTCCTCTTATTTCCTCACTCTCGGTTTCTCAAATGGTTAATTATTTCATGCAAAATTAAAACCAACCATAAGTCATTAAAACTTACCAAGTGGTATTAGAGCTGGTTGATGTTTGGATTTGTGTTTTGCATGTTAACCAGGGAAAAGTTACAACATGGTGAAGGCAAGCTTGTTGCGCAGAATCCATTGATTTGATTGAGAAAAAGAGCTTCTCACGACCGGTGAAGATGGCATTGGAAGAAGAGATTTCTCAAGATGAGAAAGAATCCAGAAAACATTCCATGCTATGTCAAAGATGGTGAAAGTCTTGTACAAATTTAATATTACTTGAAACGAAGTCCGGGGCTTGGGTGATTCTTCAAAGGGAAAAGTGAAGAGGAAGAGGTCCATCCTCACATTCCTCCTTCACCTCCATTCAGACCTCCTTCTTCTCCTTCTTCGCCCGTTCTAAACATAGTGGAAAGAAAAATGTTCATAAGAATAAACATGAAATGCCATTGTTAAAACTCTGATGTAAAATTTGGCATACTCCATATGGCGATGAGATGAAGTAAACGTAGTAAAAACTTGATAACCTGATCGTAGATGGAGGTATACCGCAGTCATGCAAATGATCAAGGGATTTATACACACAACCATATCTTTTGAGACTCTGCGTACAACTCTTATCCTGCAAAGCAAGCTGCAAAAGGAACACAAAACGGTAATGTATTTCCATCATGGAATGATTTTATTTCTACACTTAGAAAAATCTCATCCTTTGCTATAAAGAAAAAACACTAATTGAATGACAATCTTTAAAACCAAGAAAAGGACAAACAACGTAAGAATAAACCGATGGATTTAAAATGACATTAATGTTAGACACCTTTGCAAAACACAAGAAAACCTCATATATATTTCATAAGGGTTTCTTGTGTATATTAGAAACACTGTTTTTATGTCTGGACCCACTAACCTTGATGAGGTTTCGCCTGCCACGTGACATCGGGCTGTGGAAAGGTGTGTGTCGTGGGAATCTGTCATCTTCCCGAGAAAGAGGACAAGAAAGGCATGGAAATGGCAAGAATGAAAAAAATGCAAAGTGACAAAGAAGGAGGAAATCCCTCTTGCTACTAAAAGAAAGAGGGACATGATGAGAACAAATGTCGGGTGCAAGCCATCCCAAGAAGAGGCCAAAGTGGTTCAAAGCGAAAAGAAGGGAACGAATAACGACATCAACCGCATTTGAGACCGGATTTAGGTGATGAGTCAAAGATCCGCCACAGGCGATAAAATGCAGCGATATTGATCAGAGAAGCAAAGTTGTTATCATGCTATTACCACCAAGATAGGACACATTAATCGCATGCTGGATCTCAATCTAATCTAATCTCAAGAATTGGTTAAGAAATTGGGGTTAAAAACATAAGTACATCATAAGTCTTACACATTTAAATGGATAAGAAATCATCATCTAATGCACATAACAAAGAAGTGTACAATCAAATTTGCAATTTCATCTATGATGTGGACGTAAGTAACTTGTGATGTTGTGTCATAAGAGAATGTGGAATAATTTTGGTAGTCCATACTCATTTGATCGTAAGGCAATCTTCTACGTGACAAAGAATCAATATCAATTCACCAAAGCAGTCATGATTATGGTTCATGCTCATCGTTAAACAAATAAAACACTTCAAACAATGGGAAAATTAATCCACGCAAAGGCAAGTATGCAACAAACCAATAATTGTTTCAAATGAAGCAATAGATCTTAAGCAAGAACAAAATATGGTTGTTGGAATGGAAAATCAATCATAAGCTGCTTCAAGATAAGCCTCGTCATGCACATATCTAAAGTATATCAGCTCATTTGGTACCGCCTTTTTTGATACCGCCATTAGTAATGTTTTCACATGGATGATAGTGGCTTCAACAAGATGTAATAGGGTTCAAATGGCTAACAATATAATCGCCGCTTGTCAGCGATTAGGTTAAGGGCTTGATCTGATGAGACAAAAGTACGTGATGCGAGTTCACAGACAGAGAGAAAGTCGGGTGGCCTATCCCAAGCTTGTCGATCGCCAAGAACCTTGGTGGACCAAAAGGTCTTATTGTGGGAGGTGTGATCCGAATCGATCCAAGCCCCACAGGGCTTGAAAATGCTCAAAATGAAAGTGTTCGGGACCACCTAAAACCAATTCCACGCCAGGTCCCTGGCCTCGCCTTCCCGATGGATCAGATATTTATTCTCTTTGTCAAATCCAGTTCAGATGAAGTTATCGCTACCTCGACTGAAACCCAAACAAAAAAGTCAGGGTCAATCGTCAAAAGTCAACGCTTGATGGCACGATGTCAGATCCATGTAGATGACGTGGCACTCTCTGTATGATGGTGATTGGGTAGGTTTACTGACAAGGCATACATGTGGTGGGCAACTGGACTAACAGTCGTATTAACCGCATTAATTCAATAGTCAGGGAGATGCCACGCGGGTCTACCATGGGCAGAGCCACATGGCATCTAGTCATCAGTTTAAGTGGCATGTTTTAAAAATTGTTTTGGGGTCCATGGTATTTGAACCCATGACCACCACCAAAACCAACACCTTAAGAAATGGTCCTTCACAATACACTGTACCACTTTTATGTTATAAAACCCATTACTATAACATATTACAGCATTGTATGGAGAGGGCTAGATCTTGGCCATATGAACCCATATCTCTCACAAGGGGCTACTGGGCAAGAGGGGATTATGCCCAAATCTAACTATATAGTGGGTTTTATAACCAATTTTGGGTTTTAATGGTAATTAAGCCTATTTTAATGGTTTTTGGGAGCTATTGGGTAGTTTTGGAGCCTAATTTTGGGAGGAAGTTGTGGGATGATAACCAACTTCTAGTTATACATGTCTAAGCCCTGCTTTGAGGCATTGGGGGCATTCATGTGAGCAGAATTAAGGCCGAGGAGAAGCCAAGCCAAATCCATTTTTATGGAGAGAAGCTTTTGAGGAGGAGACGCTTTCGGACCATTTCTGGGAGCTCCTGACGTCTGGCTTTATGGCCATTTTCTTTGCATGGTTCTGAGATCTTAAAGAACATGACCAGATCGCCTTGTAGCCATTTTGCATTGCAGCCATGTACTTTGAGATTTTGAGCAGAAATAAAAGAAGCCTCCCCCACAGAGAAAAAGGTCTGGAGACATAGGCAAAGTTGTGCCTAACTCCTCGCTATATCAATTCCTGTGTTATGGTTTGTTGTCTATTATTTCATTTCCTGCATCCATATGTATATGGTGGTTGTCATAATTCTCCTTCTCATTCTTCTACTAAGTTTTCAAATGAAACAATGCATGCAAAAATTAAAACTCAACCATAAGTCATTAAAAGATCCTGTGGATCAATGCTCTTTCCTTTGAAACCCTGAGGGGGGTCTTAATTTTGGTGGTCGCCCTTGTCGATATTGTGTTCACTCTGATTCCATGGTTTCTTGTGTGCCTTGTTAGGCTGGCACCCGAGGTCCAGAATGACATCTCTGAAGGTATGGGCCTGCTTTCCCTCCTTGTTGGTCTCTATGAGGTTTTAATTATTTTTATGAATCTGGGCATTTACTTCTTTAAGTCTTCCCAATATTGTAGCTTGTATCAGAAATTGATTTAAGTTGCATTGGCTATGCACTCTATTACATTCTACTTGCAGTGTTGTGTTTCTATGGGTTCAATTCTTAATACTTAATGGGAGGGGAGGTATCAAGTATGCTAGTTCTAAACTAGTCTTATAGATTTATTATTTTTACTGTAGGAAGACTATACAAAGTAGTCTTTTTACTATATGCATTAGATATTTGACAATACAGATGACTATTTCAAAAATTCTCATGAACGATGAAAATTTAAGGCTGGGAAGATTACCAGTGGGGAAAACACAGACCTATATGTAAATTGCTTTGACTTTAGCAGCAGGTTTCCCAGCTTCCCCGTTACCGAAAATTTGTTGAATCCACAACTAGAAAATTATACACTTTAATTAGTTTTACCTTCATATTTGACTATCTCGAGGAACTTGATAAGAGGACTTACAGAGTTTAAGATAAACGTGAAGTTCTAGAATTAGGTTAAATGCAGGGTAAAGTTCTCATGGATTTACAGAGTTTAAGATAAATGTGAAGTTTCAAGTTTATCTTGAAGACGAATAAAGTGAACCACCTAAAATATTCTAAAATTTTAAGCTCTATACATTCAGAAAGTTACCTACCACAACACCTAAAGCTATCATTAATAAAAAAAAATATCCGACATTAATGTACTATTGCCAATGATACCTAGTTTTTGCACATGATCACAATAAAATTAAGTAAAATCAATTTTATGAATAAAAATATAACCTATCAATTATTCAAATTGTAGATATTTTGATGTTATGTGATTTACTAAACTAATTTAGGACTTTAACTACCTCATTCATGATGTTAGAAAATAACTCAAATGACAAATCTAAGAAGAATTTGCCAAATTTTGGATGTTGTCAATGTTGTAGTCTATATCCCCTTCAACACAAACACTGCTCATCATATCCCTTTAAACATTTAAAGGCTTTTAATCATTATTTTGTAAATATTAAATTATAGATGCTCTTTTATAATTAAATATATATATATATATATATATATATATATATATATATATATAATTGAGATTCAATATGAGTTTGAATTCCTTCCAGAAATAATTGGAAGTTGTTGAAGCTGAGCTGGAAATCGTTCAAATTTTTACAAAAATTGGGGAAACACGAATGTGGAAAGGTAGTAAAAGTAAATATTCCCTCCCTTTAGAATTATGTAGTTCGGTTTTCATTTCAGAGCTAGGATTCTTAAAAAGCTTTAAAACGCGTGAGGTTTTGAAAATGATGTATATATATTTTTTTAGTTTGGATTTTTTTTTTTTAATTTAAAAGAATAATAATATTTTTTTTATATTTTTGGCAGGTTCAAGCTTGAATAAAGGTTTCCTCACTGATATACATTATCATAGCACTAGGGGAAACTAATAACATTGTTTCAAATATTAAAATTTTCTTGGAATATTAAAACCAAAATCAAAATAATGCATAGTGTATATTGCAATTGTATGTACCGTATATATAAATTAAAGTTTGCTTGAAATATATGTACAATCTATATATAATAATTAAAGTTTACTTGGAAAATTAAATTAAGAGGGTATATATAATAATTAAAGTTTACTTAGAAAATTAAATTAAGAAGGTTTTTTTCTAAAAAAAAAAAAAAATTGATTAAAACCCAATAGTGTATATTGCAATTATATGCACAATGTATATAGTAATTAAAGTTTGTTTGGAATATTAAATTAAAAAGATTTTTAGCTAAAAACTTTGATTAAAACAAAAGCAATACACAGAGTGTATATTGCAATTGTATGGATAGTGTATACATCAATTGTTTTATGGATTGTGCTCTAATTAATGTTTTTCTTTGTTCAAGCTTAGGTTTCAAATTATAATTTTTTAGTTTTTTGAATATATAAATCATCAATGTGGACATAGCCATTCTCATTTTCAAACTTATTTACAACTTGCAATTAATTAATTATAATTGTAATTAACATTTATATTGATTAATTATAATTGTAATTAGCATTTATATTTAATTTTTACGAATGTTGCATGATAGCATAGTTTCTTACTTAGAAGGGACTACGCTGCCATGTAACACTTGTATTATATGATCCTCACAAACAAAACTGATAACAACACATGACATATATTTATTGACGCTGGGCATGCTACAGGATTGCATGCGGCCATGTGCAATTTCTTAACCATATGACACCAAATTTCTTAATAGTGTAATGATGCGGCCATGTAAGCATGAAAAATAGCTTGTCTTCATTAAAATGGAGGGATGTCGTGAACATGGATGATTTTAGGGGATAAATTTTGCTCATAGGCTAATTTTCCATGGTTTTTCACTTTATATATATATATATATATATATATAACTTATTGGTAGTGCCATATAGCTTTGCCACACATATATGAATGTGTGTGTGTGTGCCGAAACACGAGAGTTATGTGTAAATACACACATTCAAATTATCACACACTAGGGGAGCCTGGGTGGCTAAGGTTGAGTATATGAATGTGTGTGTGCACCCAAACATAAGAGTTGTATGGCCAAACAACATAACATTACTAATAATTTAAAAAAAAATTATTTCAAATGTTATAAAGAGCATGATTTGAAAATTGACATGGATAGCACTAGAATAACTCGTCACAATAGATAGTATAATATTCTAAAATATTAGACTATGCAGGCTAATTTTTCGTAGATGCTAGATTAGTTAATTACTAGCTTTGCTTGAATTTATGAAAATAAATGAATATTAAAATGAAATTATAGAAAAATATATATATACACCATCCACACAATTGAACACAATAGGCAACCTAGGAGATTCAATACGGGAGAAACCTCAACTAGAAGGTGAGGCCTATGTTCTGTTCTCTTTTATTTAGTTATGAAAATAAAGTAGAAAGAAAGAGGAACTCGCTATGGATTTGTCTTTGACATTATGAATTGAACAACTGCTACAAAATCTCCTACCTCCTCCATTATGCTCTCAAAATACCACTCCTTGGATGCTTTTCTCAACTATGGAACACATACAATACAAAATAATGGAACCCCTTCTCCTCCTAGCATATTGGTATTTAACATAGCTCGATAGTCATCTAGGGTTAGGGTTTTGACTTTCTCAACCCTCAATTAGTGATAAGGTTTTGACCTTATATAATATTCTTGAACGTCCACATAAGGCTAGCCCCATATGTGTGAGAAATGGGGGGTGACGTGCCATCCACTTGTACCATGGTGGTTAATAAGGTAGATCAACTTGTAGGAGGCATAACTTTTGCATACTAGCTCCAATTGAGACATTTTACACATTGTTGGAAAGGTCTTAGAGTGTAGAACATTGTCAAGGGTGTGTACAGAAGTTATAAACAATGTAACCCTAAAAAATGTGATTTAAAGCCTCAAAATGGATTTGGAAGGTTTCAAAACCCAATTTTCCAAAATGGGACCTACCACTAAAATGACCCTGTAAGTTAATTCCTCCATTTGTTTCCACCCGAAAAGTACCAAGAAGATGAAAAATTGTATGATGATCTAATCTGGATCATACCTCCCCATTTAAGGAGGATTTTGGTCCCCAAAAATATTTACTAAATGAGGTGGGGAAAATTTTCCTCTACCTTCTCCCTGGAGTACCATTTTTATTTTTCTGGAAGTTTTCCTTTCAACCTAATATGCCAAAGGTCAAGCTACCCTATGTTGGTTATGGAGCTTGATTATCTTCCTAATTCATAGGTCTTGTTTCAGTTTCATTTGGACACCATTACATGACAGGGGGGTGTGGGGGGGCTTTCCCCCCAACTTCTCTCGCCAACAGAGGTCGAGGGGGGGAGGGGGCCAGCGAGAAATTTTGGAGCCCTGATTTGGCGGGGGATTTAGAGGCAGCATCCTCGAAGAAAAAAATTGGGAAAATTTTCCTTGTAAAATATTGTAATTTTGTAGTCAATATGGACCATTCATAATAAGGTTGCATATTTGACGCTAGCAGTTATGTTAGGGATTTTTTCCCTAGAAGGAAACCCTCTTTTATGTATGAGGGAATTGTATTGTGGATGCATGAGAGAGTGAATATTGTATTCTGAGAGAGGATATTGTGAGAGAAAAAAGAGAAAGTTACAACGAGTGTGTTGCAGTTTGTATTCCTTCATTTGTTGGATAATAATAAATAAAAGACCTGACAATTTCTCTGGTGGACGTAGCCCACATTGGGTGAACCACATATATATGTGTCTATATTGTATTGTGTATATTCCTTGTTTTATTTCCTCATTTGTTTTATTTTATTGATTTGGGATCCTATTTTTCTAACAACTAGTATCATAGAGAAAGGAAACTTGCAAGAAAAGAGGGTTCCTGGTTCAAGTGGGAGCAATGATGGAAGATGGAAAGTTTAAGGTCGAAAAATTTAATGGCCAAAAATTTCAGTTATGGAAGATGGAGATGGAAGATTATTTATATCAGAAGGATCTTTACCTACCATTGTGAGGAAAAACAAAACAATCAACGAGTATGAAGGACGAAGAATGGGAGATTCTTGACAAAAAGGAATAAGGAACGATATGATTGTGCCTGCCATTGTCGGTGGATTTCGATATTTGAAAGAAAAGATAGCGGAGGATATGATGAACACATTTTGTAAACTATATAAAAAACCCTTGGCTTCCAATAGGGTATTTCTAATGAAGCAATTATTTAATATGAGTATGTCATAAGATGGGTTTGTTACCGATCATTTAAATGAATTCAATGCAGTTACTAATCATCTAAGTTCTGTAAAGTGGACTTTGTTGTTGAGGTTAGGGATCTTCTAATCTTATGCTCATTTCCATAAAGTTGGAACGTCTTGGTCATGGTTGTAAGTAACTATGTCTCTGGTTCAAATACTAAAACTTAATGATGTTGTTGGTGTTATCCTTAGCGAGGACATGTGACTAAAAAGCACATGTGAGACATCAGATGATTCATTGACCATGGAGAATAGATAAAGACAAAGGGAAAGATGAAAGAGTCTAGGAAACCATGGTAAGCCTAGGAAGGGATTATCCAAATCTAAACTAGGAAATAAAGAGTGTTGGAATTGTGGGAAGAAAGGACATTCGAAGAAAGACTGCAGAGCTCCAAAGAAACAAAGAGATGGAAAGCAGGAGTAAAATCAAGAAGCAAATGTAGTAGGTGATGTGTTATAAGATGATTTGAATATTTCTTTAGATAATATTATTGAGTCTTGGGTAGTAGATTCATGGGCTTCATTTCATGCCACACCCCATAAGAAATATTTTCAAAATTATGTTCAAGGTGATTTTGGAGAGGTTTTGGGTGACGATGAACCATGTCAAATTGTTGGAATGGGTAAGCTACAAATAAAGCAAAAGAATGTAAACCAATGGTTACTGAAAGAGGTGAGACCTCTACCAGATCTGAGAAAAAATATAATTTCAACAGGATAGTTGGAAAATGAAGGTTGTATATATACATTTACAGATAAGGTATGGAAGGTCACTAAAAGATCATTGGTAATGGAAAAAGGAGAGAAGGTAGGCACATTGTATTTATGTACTCGTAATGTTGACTCGTCTATCTCTTTAACTTCTACAGAAGTGGATAAAACATTTTGGCATCATAAACTTGGAAAAAAGAGTGATAAGGGAATGCAGATACTTCACAAAATGAATTTGTTGCTAGATATTGACAAGTTGATTTGGATGTATCTGAACATTTCATTTATGGAAAATATAAGAGAGTCAAATTTCTCAGGGTTGGAAAGGAAAAGAAGAGTGAAAAGTTAAAGCTTGTGCATACATATGTATGGGGACCATATCATGTATCATCTCTTGGTGGCTCTCGTTATTATGATACTTTTATTGATGATGCAACTAGAAAAACTTAGGTTTACTACATTCGAAAAAAAATATGATGTTTTTGACACTTTTAAGAAATGAGAAGCTTTGGTTGAAAATGAGACAGGAAAAAGGTTGAAGTATCTCATGTCAGAAAATGGAGGTGATTATTGTCGCAAAGAGTTTGATGATTATTTTACATACCGTGGGATTCACAGAGAGAAGACAATCCCAGGAAAACCACAAGAAAATGGTGTGTAAGAAAGGATGAACAAGACAATCATGGAACATTCAAGGAGTATGAGTCTGCATGCTGGGTTGCCCTAACATTTCTGGGAAGATTTTGTAGATGTTGTTTTTTACTTAATAAACAGAGGGCCTTAAAGATCCTACGATGGTGGAATTCCAGAGGAGGCATGCACATGTAAAACGGTAAACTACTCATTTCTGAAGACTTTCGGTTGTGAAGCATTTGTCCATATTGATAAAGAAAATAGAGCAAAGATTGAGGAAAAATCCACGAAGTGTACCTTTATTGGATACAATGTTAATGATTTTGGTTATCGCTTATGGGATTATGAAAATCATAAAATCATTAGGAGTAGAGATGTGGTATTCAATGAAAAGGTCATGTACAAAGATCAGTTGCATGGAAAGAAGTAGGAAAAGGAAAACACATAATACAAACTGCTTGATGAAATCAAAGAAAATGAATTTCCAAAGGTACTAGAAAATCAAAATGTACAACAACAAGAGAAACATGTACCTCAAACTCCTACAAGTGTTGTTAGAATATCTACCAGGTTAAGTAGACCCCTTGAATGATACTATCATTCATTGTATTATGTATTGTTGACTAGTTCTGGTGAACCAGAAAGTTATGAAGAGGAAATGAAGGTAGACACTAAAAAGAACTGGGAGCAAGGCATGGAAGAGGAAATGGATTCCTTGGTAAATAACCAGAATTGGGACTTGGTTTAGTTTCCTACAGAAAAAGAGCATTCTAGAATAAATGGGTTTATAGGTTGAAGGAAGAAAATGGAGGATACAAGGCCATACTTATTGTAAATGGTTTTGCACAAAAGAAAGGTATAGGTTTTGATGAACCATTTTCTCCTATTGTTAAAATAACTTCAATTAGGACTATTTTAAGTCTTGTGGAAGTAGAATATTTGCATCTTGAACAGTCAGATGTAAAAACAAATTTTTTCCATGGGGATTTGGAGGAAGAGATTTATATGCAACAACCACATGGGTATGAGGTCAAAGGAAATGATAATTTGGTATGCAGGTTGAAGACGAGATTTTATTCTCTAAAGAAAGCTCCAAGGAAGTGGTATTTGAAGTTTAACATGTTTATGACATAACAAGGTTATAGTAAATGTCATTCTAATCACTGTGTTTATTTTAAGAGGATAGAAAATGGAAGCTATATTATCTTTCTATTGTATGTAGATGACATGCTTCTTGTAGGGTCTAACATGAAGGATATAAATGTGCTCAAAAGTAAATTAGCTAATTCATTTGCGATGAAAGATTTGGGTGTTGCAAAGAAAATACTTGGTATGAGTCTTAACAGATTAATCGGTAAGTGTGGACATGAATAGATCTCCCTAGATCCCACAGGAAACTAGAACAAAACATAACAGAATGCACACTTCGCCTTAAACTTCAATATCATATGAACTAGTTTAATGGGGTACACGTGACATACATTTTAAATGATGCTTGATCTTCGCTAGTGTCGTCCTTGTAGATCCTTCCTTGGGTTTGCATAATAGTAATCCTGTTTAAGAATCACAAACCATCAAAGAGAGAAAACAAATATATATGTATTCTAATGAAGTCTATGCATATGATCAAGGAATTATACAATAGAAGAAAATATGCTTATATAGGGAAGAAATGCACTACTGTATTAAGTGAATAGAAAGTGGAGAATACAACCCATGCCTTGATGTTGCAAGGTCCCATTTCAATGGCTCTTTGCTTCAACACTCACACCTTTGCTCCAAATTCCTTGAATGAAGAAGATCCACAATCTGACTTGAAGAACTAAAGCAAAACTCTCAAGCATAACCTGAAGTGGAAATCTCCATACAAATCTTAGCCTATTCAACCTTAGCCTTTTCCATGAGAGATCCCTCTTTATATGGTGAGAAAGATAGATGGGTGAGGAGATTAGGATGATCCCACAAAATCAGAGAAGCGAGTAAGATCCAAACCGATTGGAGGCCACCTCGTCTTCTAGAAGCTTCCCTTCTACAACATTCATGAAATTTGACTTTTCCCATGCTTTAAGCATCGTCGCACCCTATGCACAAGAACCATGCGATGACGTCGTAGTCCAGGTATAGTGCAAAGTAAAAAGATCAGGCATCGTTGCACCCCATGCATATAGCAGGGTGCGGCGACCTTCCTTCATATGGTTTTTGGTAGAGGAAAGCAAATCACTTTTTCCATAGAGAAACTCTCTTTTAATATTTTTTAGGGAACATGAACACATGTTGTCAGGTGATCACTGAGGTGACCAAAATAATTTTTAACAGAATTCCCCCCAAAGTATGAAGCTATAACTCGTGACAGCTAAAATACTTTGTAGAATGTGTGTGTCGAAAACAAGGAGCACATCGATCAGGAACCTGCAAACAAACAAGCATCTACATAATATCATACCATTTCTGAGCTAGGCATTCCCATGCTCAAACTACAAGTGACTCTAATCATAAGTTTCAAGTGAGTCGGGGCCACTAAACATACACTGTGGATCCATGTCATTATGATTCGACATAGCCACCAAGAATACACTGTGGATCTATGTTGTAAAATAATTCAAATTCACACATAGCCACGAGACATACACAGTGGATATATGTGATAGTACAAATCCATGAATACTCCATCGCAACCTAGATCAAAATGATAAGATCCAGGGTCTTCATTTCCATCGTCTCTAAGTACGAATCTAACCATGTGACTACAGGTGTTGGAGTCGAACATGGTATAAACCACTTGATTACCAGTCATTAATGAAAACCATTAACAAGTGCGAGGGAAATCACCATTGATGTCAATGACTCCTAAGGTACCTTAGTACAATCCAACGAATGTGAATAAATGAGTTGAAGTCGAACACTCGATGGAGTCTGTGACATCCCCAAAAATAAATTATTTTTGAATTTGCAATTTCTTAGGAAATTTATTTTGTTTTTGGTAAATTCGAAATTGGAATTTTTTTTCCATTTATGGCAATTTCGAATTTCGAATTTGGTTAATTGTAATTAATAATTATGACTTTTGGGCAGAGATCTGATTTGACCCAACTAACTACTTGACTGTGACACTTGTATGAAAACAAAATATTTTATAATTATTGCAGGAGGACAAATGGAACAACCATGTTGAAATCAACTGACCATGACTCCATGAGTGGGGAACATCTTGGAACTACCTCAGGGCTGATTGTTACAAGTGGAAAATCAGGAATTTGGCCATTGGCAGCCCCTGAAAATTAGGGATTTGGAAAGCTGTGAAAATTCCCAAGAGGGAAAAAGACCTAGGCATTTTTTGTTTTGATATATAACATATGTGAGGAAGCAGGACACTGCTGAGTATGCATGGAAAAGAACTATTGATCGCTTGTTGTTATGAACATTATTTGTGAGTGTGAGGCAAGGGAAGGTTTTCTAGAATTGAACGACTTTTGCTGAGGAGGAGTTCTGAGTTAGCCCTCATGGATTCATGGTCAGGCTAGGGGGTGAATAGGACACGTGATTTTGTCTGCCTTATTCTACGGTTGGGAGGAACATGATTGTTCCCTTTGTCTTCCCCCGAATTGGTTCAAATATGTTATTCTACCTCTCCTCTGGATGAATGTTGATTAATTAGATATCTGATAGAATGCATTTGTAAATTCTGCATCGAAGTATTTCTATGGATGAAGCCTATTATAATATTGTGAAACTTGAATTTGACAAAATGGGCTAAACAAAATCTGAATGAATCCTATCTTTGAAATAAATTACGGAACAAATATTATTATTTTTATTTGATATATTCACTGAAAGATACATCCGATTAAAGTTTCTTTGTTGTATATTTTTGCTATAGGTTAGACCACTATTATAACTTGATAAATTACAGGATCACAGCGTGTTAATTGTTATAAGAACATTGCTATTATTATAAAGAATGGATTGATGAAATGATTTGAGTAATTTCAATTGCGGTAGGAATATAATGTAAATTACAAGTAGCATTGCAAGCCATTGTGTATTAGACGTGGCAAGAACATAGCTATAATAAATAAAGTAATAAATTAATCAAATAGATGCAAATACGAATTCTAGAAGATTCCTACCATGTCATAAACATTAAGTTTCAAGTTTATCTTTTACAACCAAGATTTTGAAGAAACACATTAGGGAAGAGGGATAAAATGAACCACCTTAAATATTTTAAAATTTTAACCTAGAAAGTTACCTACCACAATACCTAAAGCTATCATTAATTAAAAAAAATATCTAAGATTAATGTACTATTGCCAATAATACCTAGTTTTCACACATGCTCACAATAAGGTTACTTAAAATCAATTTTATGAATAAAAATATAACCTATCCATTATTCAAATTATAGATGTTTTTATATTATACTTTCATGGTGATCTACTAAACTAATTTAGGACTTTTAACTACATCATTCATGATTGAATGATGTTAAAAGATAACCCAAATAACAAACCTAAGAAGAATTTGCCAAATTTTGGATGTTGTCAATCTTATGTAATCTATATTTTTTAAATATTTAAACACTTTTAATCATTATTTTATAAATATTAAATTATAAATGCTCTTTTATAATTAAATAGTTGATTTTTGCATATATTATATATTAGTTGAGATTAATATGAGTTTGAATTACTTCCAGAAATAATTGGAAGTTGAAGCTGAGCTGGAAATCGTTCAAATTTCTACAAAAATCGCGAACAGACGAATGTGGAAAGGTAGTGACAGGAAATATTCCCACCTTTGAGAATTATGTAGTCCGGTCTTCATTTCAGAGCAAGGATTCTTAAAAAGCTTTGAAACGCGTGAACTTTGGAAAATGATGTATAATTTTTTTTTAATTTTTGGCAGGTTGAAGCTTGAGTAAGGGCTTCCTCATTGGTATTTTTTATCATAGCAGTTGGAGACAATAATAGCATTGTTTCAAATATTAAAGTTTGTTTGGAATATTAAAATCAAAATTAAAGTAATGCTTACAGTGTATATTGCAATTGTATGTGGGGAGAATAATAACATTATTTCAAATATTAAATTTTTTTTTAAATATTAAAACCAAAACCAAAGTACTGCATACACTGTTCCAAAGTAATGCATACAGTGTATATTGCAATTGTATGCACAATATATAGTAATTAAAGTTTGCGGGGAATATATGTGCAGTATATATATATATATTAATTAAATTTGTTTGGAATATTAAGTTAATAGGTTTTTTTTTTGCTAAAAACTTTATTAAAACTAAACAGTGTATATTGCAATTATATGCACAATGTATATAGTAATTAAATTTTATTTGGAATATTAAATTAAGAAGATTTTTAGTTAAAAACTTTGATTAAAACCAAAGCAATACAGAGAGTGTATAGTGTAATTGTATGCACAGTGTATAATGGATTGTACTCTAATTAATGTTTGTCTTTGTTCAGGTTTAGGTTTCAAATTATATCTTTTTAGTTCTTTGAATATATAAACCATCACTGTCAACATACCCACTCTCATTTTCAAACTTATTTAGAATTTGCAATTAATTAATTATAATTGTAATTAATATTTATATTGATTAATTATAATTGAAATTAGCATTTACATTTAATTTTTACAAATGTTGTATGATAATATAGTTCCTTACTTAGAAAGGACTAAATTGCCATGTTTATATGATTTTCACAAACAAAACTGATAACAAAATTGATACGATTTCTTAACTATATGACACCAAATTTCTTAACAATATAATGATGCAGCCATGTAAGCATGAAAAATAGCTCGTCTTCATTAAAATGAAGGGATGTAGTGAACATTATTTTCTATTAAAAGAAACGAAACACTAAACATAAACATGAGATTTGTGTGGTAAAAAAACGTAACACTCTTAATAATTAAAAAATATATATATATTTAGTAAACATTTCAAAAGATTATAATTTTGGTTTAAAACATGATTTTAGGTAACTCAATAAAAGTTACTATATTTTACTATATAATATAGACTTAAAACATTTAATTTTTCATGTTTGAATATTTTTTTTACTATATTTTACTATATAATATAGACTTAAAACATTTAATTTTTCATGTTTGAATATTTTTTTAATTAATAATGTTATATATTTTAATTAATAATATTTCATGTTTGAATATAGTGTTTATGTTTGGACATGTAATAATACATTTATATATATATATTTTTAATGTTTTTATCGATCTAGTAGAAAGTAGATTGTAAGAACAAAGATATATATAGATAGATATATCAATTCTGTTGCAAGAATGAATATATATGTAAGATGATCAAACAACATAACAATGCTCATATCAATTGTGTTCCAAATCCATTAGGAGGAGACACCACCCTCTACCTACACATTCATATCTTCACGCTCCACCTCTTAGTGAAGATACAAATGTGTGTAATTTTTTTTAGCACAACTCTCTTGTTTGAGCATATACATACATTTATATACTTATCTACCACCACCGACCCTTCACCCACCTTTCTAGAGTAACAATATGAATATATACACGTGGCATAAATATTCACGACTGTTATTAAATTACATTTCATATTTTAATTAAATATTTATAATTATTATTAACACTAATCATATATATATTAAAAATAAAAATAAAAAAATTCACATTTATAATAAAATAATAAAAAATAGTTTTTTTTTAAATAATTAAAACCATATTTTCTTAAAAAAATTAATAAATTATATTATTTTATAATCATATAAGATGTTATATATATAATATCTTTTATGTGTTTGGGTAATGTTAATAATAACTATACATATTTAGTTGAAGTATGGAACATAATAATTACAAATGAATGTGAACATTTATACCACCAACAAATATTTATATCATTACTCTCACCACCTACCCGCATAACTTCATTATGGTTTCTTGAAAAGATATATTTTTAATCATTTGGATAAAAGTAAAATCTTGTACCACTTAATAAATTATATTATTTTATAATCATATAAGATGTTATATATATAATATCTTTTATGTGTTTGGGTAATGTTAATAATAGCTATACATATTTAGTTGAAGTATGGAACATAATAATTACAAATGAATGTGAACATTTATACCACCAACAAATATTTATATCATTACTCTCACCACCCACCCGCATAACTTCATTATGGTTTCTTGAAAAGATATATTTTTAATCATTTGGATAAAAGTAAAATCTTGTACCACTTTAACCTAGATGTGAATTTTTTTTTTCTTTTAAATTTATTAGTAGCATTATTTATTTTTGTCACACATATATGAATGTGTGTATGCTTAAACATGAGAGTTATGTGTAAATACATACATTCAAATTATCACACACGAGGGGAGGGTTGGTGGTAGAGGTTGAGTATATGAATGTGTGTGCACCCAAACATAAGAGTTGTATGGCCAAACAACATAACATGACTAATAATTTTAAAATGAAATAATATTTCAAAGGTTAAAAAGAGCATGATTTGTAAAATGCCATGGATATTGCACTAGAACAACTCGTCATAATAGATCTTATAATATTCTAAAATATTAGACTTTGCAAACTAATTTTCCTTAGATCCCATATTAGTTACTTACTAGCTTTGCTTGAATTTATGAAAATAAATGAATATTAAAATAAAATAATAGGAAAAAATATATACACCATCCACACAATTGAACACAAGATGCATCCTAGGAGATCCAATACGAGAGAAACCCCAACAAGAAGGTGAGGCCTATGCTATGCTCTCTTTTATTTAGTTATGAAAAGAAAGTACAAAGAAAGAGGAACTCACTATGGATTTGTCTTTGACATTATGGCTTGAAGGACTGCTACAGAATCTCCTACCTCCACCATTATGCTCTGAAAAATACCACTCCTTGGATGCTCTGCTCAACTATGGAACACGTACAATACAAAATAATGGAATCCCTTCTCCTCCTAGCAGATTGGTATTTAACATAGCCTGATAGTCATCTAGGGTTAGGGTTTTGACTTTCTCAACCCTCAATTAGTGATAAGGTTTTGACCTTCTAGAATATTCTTGAAAGTCCACATAAGGCTAGCCCCATATGTGTGAGCAATGGAGGATGACATGGCATCCACTTGTACCACGGTGGTTAACAAGGTAGATCAACTTGTGGGAGGCATAACTTTTGCATAGTAGCTCTAATTGAGGCATTTTACACATTGTTGGAAAGGTCTTAGCATGTAGAACACTGTCAAGGGTATGTACACAACTTCTAAACAATGTAACCCTAAAAAATGTGATTTAAAGCCTTAAAATGGCTTTGGAAGGTTTCAAAACCCAATTTTCCAAACTGGGACCTACCACCAAAATGACCCTATAAGTTAATTCCTCCATTTATTTCCACTGGGAAAGTACCAAGAAGATGAAATATTGTATGATGATCCAATCTAGATCATACCTCCCCATTTAAGGAGGCTTTTGGTCCCCAAAAATCTTTACTAAATGAGGTGGGGAAAATTTTACTCTACTTTCCCCCTGGAGTACCATTTTTATTTTCCTGGAAGTTTTCCTTTCAACCTAATCTGCCAAAGGTCAAACTACCCTATGTTGGTTGTGGAGCTTGATTATCTTCCTGATTCATAGGTCTTGTTTCAGTTGAGTTTGGACCCCATTACATGACGGAGGGGTGTGGGGGGGCTTTCCCCCCCCACTTCTCTCACCAAGGGGGGTCGAGGGGGGCGGGGGGCAATGTAATCAACCTCAAATTTACCATAAAATAAAATAAAATTTGATGAGACATTTATCTCCAATTTCATCCTTACACAATTATAAAAAGTATTTATTAAATTTATAATTTCCTTGTCGTAACTTAAGTTTGGCCACCGTATGGTGCCCTCTACAAACCTGTCTAATCTACAAGGTGTAGGATATTATACGATAAGTCCTCCAAGGTTTTAGTAATTTCCCCTTTTGATTATAATCCCCACCTAGACATAACTATCCATTCCTTGAGACTAGCCTTAAGACTTATAGTCCTAATCTCTCTCCCTACACAAAGGAACCTTAAGGATTACGCGCAAAACTAATTGAAAGGTCCATTCGAAAGTGAGTAAAGGATTACTCAATAATGTATACATACATCCACTGGGTCGGAGCTATTCCATACGGTTGAAGAGACGCCTTAGTGATAAGAGCCTAGCATTATAACATGGTCCCGGTTAAATATATGACCCTAATTGTCACATACAAATCTCTTTACTTAACAGTTTTTAGCTAGCGTGAAAACTTTGTCCCGACCGAATTTCCTTCGAGCACAAACTAACTGTGCCAAAACAGTTGAGGTAAATGAGTCCTAAACCCGTCGAATCTTGAAGGAACTCATTTACTTTGCGAATGTTTCGAGGTTTTAGAATAGACTACTGTCAGAGGGAAGTTAAGGCTCTGTTTTCCATCACTTAATGGTAATTTAAGTATGCGAGTTTCAATACTCTTACCTAGCCCTTCATCCAGTCCAGTTCCGCCAACTCGTCCCTTGGCACATGGCTAGGTCGTCCTTCGTACTGCAACATTTAACCTCATAGGTGAAGTTTTACTCTTAGGTTTTAATGTTTCTACTGTATCATTATGGAGTTTATGAAAGGCTCTCTAACTAATTTCTTACTGAAGCATCTCACGATTTGGGGAGGAATGTTATCCAGAGGAAAGTCAACGCCATTCAAATTCCCTGGTAAGCCTTTCGTTGGCTCTGTGCTCTGGTTAAGAAGTGGGGTTTGAAATTTTCAGATATATTAATAGATTCCTCCAGTTACACCTATTTTCTTTTCTTGAACCTATCATTATCCCTTCCATCTTCACCCATCTCGGGTTATTTCCTTCTTTCGATAGGTAAGGCCTACCATGGATTTATCCTTTGGTTTCTTGAGAGCCCCAAGCACCCTGGACCCTTGTTCTGTCTTATGGGTTTTACGCCTGTAATGTTTCTCTAGATGAAATCGTTTCTAGGTTTTCATACCCTGAAAGTCGTTACTCACTTGAAGTCTCCCGTTGGAGTAATTAGAGGTTGGAGGGAAAGCTTGTCGTAGAAAAGTGCGTAGTCTTACATGGAGTAAGTTTTCCTTTATTAATCTAACACCCAATACTAGTTCCATCCCATCCGGCTTGTCAAGGGATGAGGTTTACTTAATTTTCACTTTCTAGGGTTCTGTAGTTCATGATTAGTGTTACCCACTACATTCCGTAAGTAACGCCTGATAATGGATTCTTGTGAGACTGTGCGGGAGTTTTCTTTTCCTTTTGGGTCAACACATTGTTGTTTAGTGTCCCTAGTATATGACCACTACAATTCCTGAACAGTTTAAGAGAAGACCCTATGACATAAGAGGTCCTTACCTTTCAAAGATGTTACTTGTCATTTAGCGTTGCACGCATCATTGAATTTGGTAAGAAGGTATTCTCTGTAATGATTATCGAATTTATAAAAAAAATACTCACGCTAATTCGGTTATGCGGGGTTTTAACCTCAACAGATTGGGTAGTCTCTGTTCTATGTGAATGATTTGTAATATATCTTTTCATCATTTAGATGTTAAGGAGACTAGTATTATCGATTGTTTTATTTCATTCAATCTGAATGTGTCTGGATATAATTTCTTTCTTTTGTTTCAATTGTTCAAGAGATCTAGTCTGTATCACTAATGATGGGCCTTGTTGTTGCGAGGGCCCATCAGAGATCGTACTACGTCCTCCTCCCTTGGCCAAACATCTACACAGGCAGCAAACGATGGGACAAGGATTCGAACCCAGGCATCAACAAGATACGTAACTTCCTGAAGGGGTAAATTTGTTTTTTTTAAGATGCTACTGTAATCTATTTTTCTTTGTTATTTCTTCCGCAAATAGAAACTAATGTTTAAAGGATTTGAATACTTGAAGGGTCTTCATTCATGCAAGTATCGAATAATCATTGCGGCCTTTTGCGCAAAAGGTATTCTGGTTCTGAGCCTCTCACTTCTCGGCTATCTCTACAGGTTCTAGCATCACTCAAGGGGTTCATGGTTCAACTAGCTCTGTTATAACTAGTTCTATTGTCTGTTGTAACGTTTATGGGAGTAAACCATAGGGGTTGTTCTTTCATTAATGGCATAACGCTAGGTCCTATGTAAGTATTGAGTCTTAAATTGAATGAATAGCCTGGTCAACTATGTAATATACTTCTTTTCTTGAATTATTAGAAAAAGTCTTGGTCGAAATTTTTCTCAGAATGAAAATCTGTACCGAAGTAGTCTTTTCTTTCAAAATTGAACATTGTGCTTAATGTTTATGCCACTCGACTTTGTTCTATACCATTGGCCTAATGCGTGAGAGAAAAGAAAGAATTTTCCCATAGTTTCTTTTTATAATATATTCGCTGATGGATTTTGGTCTACTGAAATCGATTTAAATTGGGTGAAATACATTGACTGTTGTTTTCACTAGAGTGTTCCAGCTCCTATAAATTTAATTTATAGTTATGGTTGTGTGTCTATCGAAGATTTATAATATGCAAGGTATAGGAAAGAATGATTATAATTACATTCATGTATATAGTTGGATACACGTATTTGTTTATGTAGGCACTAGGCTCCGTATTTCATACTCATGCCTTCCAATAGAGAATTAAATATATGCTTGTTACAAATGTAATGTGGAGAATGGATTGGTTCGGAGTAGCTTAAATCTACATTAAGTAGTAGATAATGACCTGTTTTCATTATAAATCTAAATTTGTACTTGCAGAAAATACTTACTTCATATATATATATATATATACTAGTTTTAATCTGTTCATGCCCAGATGTTTTACGCCAAAAGTTTCAAGGTACAGGAAATACCATTGTTATTACATAAATCTAATTATAGAACAAAAGTCACTTCCATAATTTAATCACACTAATCCACTCGATTATCCTAGGAATAAATAAAATAATTTCTAACACTCGTATAGATTTTAATTTTCAATCATAAAGGGTTGCTCAACAATTGATTTATAACTATTATGTCGTAAGTTGACTTCCTACATGCGTATGATCAAACGGTTTTCACTCAGGTTATTGTATCCATACAAACTTTAATGATTTTCATGAAAAAATTAACTAATTCATCCCACAGAGTTAGAAATAACTCATTCTAGATACAGTACATACATTCCATCAGATTTACGATCATTGAAACAAAAAAGGAAAATTACATATCTAAACCAGTGCGCATTCAAATAGAAAATCAAAAGATCACATATATAAACCAGTGCGCGGGAAGACAAAGGGAACAACCACGTTCCTCCCAACCATAGAACAAGGCAGCCAAATTACTTGCCCAATTCACCCCCTAGCCTAACCATGAGTCCATGAGGGCAAACTTGGAATCTCCTCCTCAGAAACGCCTTCCTTTCTTTGTAGTTTTCTCCTTGCCTCACACTTAATGTTTAGTGTTCATAACAACAAGTACACCGTAAGTCTTCCTCCAGCATACTAGGCAACGTCCTACGTCCTCACATATGCAATTTTATCCCACAATCTTTTTTTTGCCTAGGTCTTTTTCCCTCCCTCGGGATTTTTGCAACTTTCTAAATCCCTGTTTTTCAGGGGTTTCTAATGGCCAAATCATTGATTTTCCACTTGTAACAATCATCCCAGAGGTAGTTCCAACATGTTCCCCACTCATGGAGTCATGGTCAGCTAAATTTAACATGGTTGTTCCATTTGTCCTCCTGCAGTAATTAAACAATATTTTGTTTACATACAAGTGTCATAGTCAAATAGTTAGTTGGGTCAAATCACGTCTTTGTCCAACAGTCATAATAATTAATTACAATTTATCAAATTTGAAATTTGGAATTGCTATAAATGGCAAAAATTTTCCAAATTCAAATTTACTAAAAATGGAATATTTTTCTAATAAATCTTGAATTTCAAAAATACTTTATTTTTGGGGATGTCACATCCTTTCCCCCTTCAATAAAACATTGTCCTTAGTGTTCGTTCCTTTCTTGGAACAATATTGGATGAGATTTCCACAAATCTCCCTCCAACTCCCAAGTGGCCTCCTCAGGGCTAAAGTGCTTCCATTGCTCCTTTACCTGAGTGACGGCTCCATTCCGAAGTGCTATTTATCTCTTGTCCAGAATGCACAGGGGTTCCACCTGGAACTCGCCTTCTGGTTCCACCTACACCAAGTTCCAATCGATCATGTGAGTAGGGTCATGAACATAATTTTTCAATAAATAAATATCGACTACATTATGAATTCTTAGATTAGCTGGAAGTGCAAGTTGGTAAGATACGGGTCCAATTCGAGCTAGTATTTCGAAGGTCCCACAAAACCTAGGTGCCATCTTGCCACAGTTCCCGAGTTTGAGTGAACTCTTTCAGGCTTTAACTTTTAAGTACACATGATCCCCCACTTGAAATTTCAAGTTTATTCTTTTCTGGTCTGCATAGCTCTTCTGTCTGTCATGTTCTTCCTTTAAATTTTTTTTACCTTCCTTACCATATTCTCCATTTCTTGGAGCATCTTTGGTCCAACCATGAGTCTGTCAACCGGATTATCCCAGCTAATTAGAGTCGTGCATTTTCTGCCATACAGTATCTCGAAGGGGCTTAGCTTGGCCGAAGTTTGATACCCATTGTTATATGCAAATTCTACCAGATGTAGGTAGTCCTCCCACTTGTTTGGTTTTGTTATTACGTACATGTGGATCATATCCTCTACAATTTGGTTTGTCCTTTCGGTATGTCCATCTGTTTGTGGATGATAACTCGTACTAAAATTCAAATTAGTATTTAGCTCTGCAAACAATTCCTTCCAAAAAGCGGATGTGAATTTTACGTCTCTATCTGAAATCACCATTTTAGGAATACCATGCAGTCTAAAAATTTCTTTCATAAATATTTTAGCAATGTTTATAGCTTTAAAAGTAGACTTTATAGGGATAAGGTGTGCAGACTTACTGAGTTTATCTATTACGACCATAATAGAATTGTTTTGTTTCTAATTTTTAGGCAAACCTGTAATGAAATCCAGCGATATGGTCTCCCATTTCCATTCTGGTACTGGTAATGGTTGTAGTAGGCCGGTTGGATGTTGGTGTTCGGCCTTAACCTGCTGACATTCTTGGCACCTAGCCAAGTATTATGTTGTTTTTCCCTTCATATTAGGCCAGTAAAGTAGTTTTCTAAGTGTTGTTATTGTTTTTTGGTATCCTGGATGGCCAGAATACGGTTTATTATGCACTTCATCCAAGATTATTAACTTTAATTCTGCTAAATCTGGTATGTAAAGTCTGTTTTTAAATCGTACTAGTCCCTTCTTGTTGATACTCATATCTGGTTTATCTGAGTTTGTAGTATTGTTTTGTAATTATGCCATTATCTTTGTGTAATTTTCATCGTTAATACTTGCCGTCCTTATTCTTTGTTCCAGGTCACTTTTTGTCCTGCTGATATTTATCTCGAATAACCCATGGACTCTTCTGCTTAACGCGTATGCTACCTTATTTTCCTTACCCTTGATAAGTCTGACCTCGAAGTCGAATAAACTCAAGAAGGCTAGCCATCTTGCTTGCCTTGCATTAAGATTTGGTTGGCTAAACATATATTTCACACCACTATTATCCGTCAATAGTAGGAATTTTCTACCCATTATGTAGTGTCGCCACATTTTTAAGGCGTGTATTACTGTTGCCAATTCTAATTCATGAGTGACACAATTTTTCTCGTGTTCTTTTAACTTCTGAGACTCATAACAAATTACATGTCCTTCCTGAGTTAGGACACCACCTAGTCCTTCTTTACTTGCATCAACACATACGGTAAAGTCTTTATCTGGGTCTGCTACCTTCAATATGGGTGCGGTTGTCAGTAACTCCTTCATCTTGTTAAAACTGTCTTGACACTTCTGTGACCAGTTAAACTTACTCTCTTTATTTTGTAATGAATTGATAGGGCAGGCTATCTTGGAAAACCCCTCTATAAATCTGTGATAATATACGGTGATTCCCATGAATGACCAGATATCTGCTACATCCTTAGGTACCGGCCATTCCATGATGGCTTTTATTTTCTCAGGGTTTACGACAATGCCTTCTACTAAAATTACATGTCCTAGATATTGTATTTTTTTTTATAAAAGTCACACTTATCAAATTTGGCGTACAGTTTGTGTTTCCTCAATGTTTGCAGAACTATTCTTAAGTGTTCTTCATGTTCTTCCTCTATTTTAGAATAGACCAGAATATCGTGGATAAATACTAGTACGAACTTGTCTAAGTACTGACTGAAGAAACTGTTCATTAGGCACATAATCGTGGCCGGTGTGTTAGTGAGTCTGAAAGGTATGACTATGAATTTGCAGTGTCCATATCTTGTTTGAAAAGTTTTTTTGTTTATATCTTCATCCTTTATCCTAACTTGATGATAACCTGATCGTAAATCCAATTTCGAAAAGATCGTGGCCCCACCTACTTGATCAAACAGGTCATTTATCCTCGGTAAGGGGTACTTTTTTTTAATAGTCATTTTATTCAATTGTCTATAATCGATACAAAGTCATATAGTGTCATCTTTCTTTTTCACAAAGAGGACTAGTGCCCCCCATGGTGAAACACTCGGTCTGATATATTCTTTGTCCAACAGTTCTTGTAATTGTATTTTTAATTCTGTCAATTCTGGTAAGCTCATTCGGTAAGGTGCTTTAGAAATAGGGGTTGAACCATGTAGTAGGTCTATGGAGAAGTCTATTTCCCTTCTAGGGGGTAATTCTGGTATCTCATCCATAAACATGTCTCTGAATTCACGTAGGAAAACAAAGTCTTCTAACTTTGGATTATCTTCTTTTTCTAACAGATTCGTTACTTGGATGGCATAAACTTGACATCCCTTTCTCATACATTTCTTGAATTGCATAGCTGAAACTTGTCTAACTGATACAGGTTTTGGTATACCTTGGGTTGTTCGAGTAGTGTCACAATCGTCTTTATAGTTAAGTGTCTTTGTATAACAGTCTAGTATTGCTTTGTGCTTTTCCAACCAATCCATTCTGATAATCATATCATAAGATCCTAGTGGTAGGATGTTCAGATTTGTTCTTATGTTTTGACCATCTAAGATGAATTTCAAATCATAAATAAAGTCAACTACTTTCCTTTTAGTTCTTGTTGTTAGTTGTACCAACCATGATTTTTCATGTTTCAGTTTCTTAAGTTTATTTGACTCTACTACATAGGAGTAATATAACATAACGTAGCTCCAGGGTCAATTAAAATATAAATTCGAGTGTTATTGATTTTACCTTTGATTTCTACCAAAGAGGACTGGTGGTTAGATTGTCAGCCATCTATAACTTCATTTATCCGATGCAGGCTTCTGCCCACGTCACCCATTGTCGAGGCTTCCTGCAAATTATGAACCGTAGTCCTGTTTGCTGAGATTAAACGTGGACAGTTCCTCCTTAGATGAGGTTCTCCACATTCCCAGCACTTTAATGGTTCGCAGGGGTTGTACCCAAACTTCTTCATTCCTAGATATATCGATTTACTGTTGCCTTGCGTATTCAGATGATTGGATTGAAAATATTTTTTAAGAAATCTTTTTGCTGCATTCCGATAAGGAGTCGACTGGTATCCTTTCTCGGAAAATACTTCACTCAAGGATTTGGGGTTGTCAATCTCAATTCTGTCCCTATAGGACTGTGGTAAACAACTTAAGAATCACTGAATTTTTACCTCATCCTCATGGATGTAAGGTATGAACCTTAGAAATTCCAGGAATTTATTTATGAGATCCTCTATTGTCATCTCTCCAAGTCTTAACTCATAAAATTCCTTCATTTTCCTTTCATAGTAGCTTTCTGACAGGTACTGTTTCTTGAAATATTTCTTAAAGTCGGACCATTCCATCTGTTTCTCCTTTGGGCCCTTAGCCAATTTCAGGTCTTGCCACCAAATGTTGGCCTTCCCTTTCAGATTGTAAATGGCCATTCTGACCTTCATGTTTCTGGAATAGTTATATATATGGAAGTATTTTTTGATGTCCAATAACCATGCCTTAATAATAATTTAATTATGCGAGTTTCAATACTCTTACCTGGCCCTTCATCTAGTCCAATTTCTCCAACTCGGCCCTTGGCACATGGATAGGTTGTCCTTCGTACTGCAACATTTAACCTCATAGGTGAAGTTTCACTCTTAGGTTTTAATGTGTCTACTGTATCATTATGGAGTTTATGAAAGGCTCTGCAACTAATTTCTTACTGAAGCATTTCGTGATTTGGGGAGGAACATTATATGTAGGAAAGTCGACGCCATTCGCCTTCCCTGGTAAGCCTTTCATTGGCTCTGTGCTCTGGTTAAGAAGCGGGGTTTGAAATTTCTAGATATATTAACAGATTCCTCTAGTTATACCTATTTTCTTTTCTTGAACCTATCATTATCCCTTCCCTCTTCACCCATCTCGGGTTATTTCTTGCTTTCGATAGGTAAGGCCTACCATGGATTTATCCTTTGGTTTCTTGAGAGCACCAGGCACCTTGGACCCTTGTTCTGTCTTATAGGTTTTATGCCTGTAATGTTTCTCTGGATGAAATCATTTCTGGGTTTTCATATCTTGAAAGTCGTTACTCACTTGAAGTCTCCCGTTGGAGTAAGTAGAGGTTGGAGGGCAAGCTTGTCATGGAAAACTGCGTAGTCTTACATGGAGTAAGTTTTCCTTTATTAATATAACACCCAATACTAGTTCCATCCCATCTGGTTTGTCAAGGGATGAGGTTTACTTCATTTGCACTTTCTAGGGTTCTATAGTTCATGATTAGTGTTACCCACTACAGTCCGTAAGTAATGTCTGATAATGGATTCTTGTGAGACTGTGCAGGAATTTTATTTTCCTTTTGGGTTAACACATTGTTGTTTAGTGTCCCTAGTATATGAATGCTACGATTCCTGAACAATTTAATAGAAGACCCTACGACATAAGAGGTCCTTTCCTTTCACAGATGTTATTTGTCATTTAGCGTTTCCCGCATCATTGAATTTGGTAAGAAGGTATTCTCTGTAATGATTATCGAATTTATAAAACAAATACTCGCGCTAATTCAGTTCTGAGGGGTTTTAACCTCAACAGATTGGGGAGTCTATGTTCTGTGTGAATGATTTGTAATATATCTTTGCATCATTTAGACGTTAAGGAGACTAGTATTATCAATTGTTTTATTTCATTCAATCTGAATGCGGCTGGATATAATTTCTTTCTTTTGTTTCAATCATTCAATAGATCTGGTATGTATCACTAATGATGGGCCTTGTTGTTGCAAGGACCCATATGAGATCGTACGACATCCTCCTCCCTCAGCCAAACATCTACACAGGTAGCAAACAATGGGACAAGGATTCAAACCCATGCATCAACAAGATAATTAACTTCCTGAAGGGGTAAATTCATTTTTTTTAAGATCCTACAGTAATCTATTTTTCTTTGTTGTTTCTTCCACAAATAGAGACTAACGTTTAAAGGATTTGAATACTTGTAGGGTATTCATTCATGCATGTCTCGGATACCCGTTGCAGCCTTCTGCGCAAAAGGTATTTTGGTCCCGAGACTCTCACTTCTCGGCTAGCTCTACAGGTTCTAGCATCACCCAAAGGGTTCATGGTTCAACTAGCTCTGTTATAACTAGTTCTATTGTCTACTGTAACGTTTATGGGAGTAAAACATAGGGGTCGTTCTTTCATTAATGGCATAATTCCAGGTCATGTGTAAGTATTGAGTCTATAATTGAATGAATAGCCTGGTCAACTATGTAATATACTCCTTTTCTTCAATTATTAGAAAAAGTCTTGGTCGAAATTTTTCTCGGAATGAAAATTTGTACCGAAGTAGTCTTGTATTTAAAAATTGAACATTGTGCTTAATGTTTATGCCACTCGACTCTGTTGTATACCATTCGCCTAACTCATGAGAGAAAAGAAAGAATTTTCCCATAGTTATTTTTTATAATATATTCGCTGATGGCTTTTGGTCTACTGAAATCGATTTAAAATTGGTGAAATACATTGACTGTTGTTTTCACTAGAGTGTTCCAGCTCCTATAAATTTAATTTATAGTTATGGTTGTGTTTCTGTCGAATATTTATCATATGCAAAGTATAGGAAATAATGCTTATAATTACATTCATGTATATAGCTGGATACACGTATTTGTTTATGTAGGCACTAGGCTTTGTATTTTATACTCATGCCTGCCAATAGAGAATTATATATATGCTTGTTACAAATGTAACGTGGAGAATGGATTGGCTCGGAGTAGCTTAAATCTACACTAAGTAGTAGATAGCGACACATTCTCATTATAAATCTAAATTTGTACTTGTAGAAAATACTTACTTCAAATATATATATATATATATATATATATATATATATACTAGTTTTAATATGTTCATGCCCAGATGTTTTACACCAGAAGTTTCAAGGTATAAGAAATAATGCTATTATTACATAAATCTAATTATAGAACAAAAGTTACTTCAATAATTTAATCACACTAATCCACTCGATTATCCTAGGAAGAAATCAAATAATTTCTAACTTTCGTATAGATTTTAATTTTCAATCATAAAGGGTTTCTCAACAATTGATTTATAACTATTTTGTCGGAAGTTGACTTCCTACATTCATATGATCAAACGGTTTTCACTCAGGTTATTGTATCCATACAGACTTTAATGATTTTCATGACAACTTTAACTAAGTCATCCCACAGAGTTAGAAATAACTCATTCTAGATATAGTAAATACATTACATCATATTTACGATCATTGAAACGGAAAAGGAAAATTACATATTTGAACCAGTGCGCATTCAAATAGAAAATGAAAAGATTACATATCTGAACCAGTGCACGAGAATACAAAGGGAATAGCCACATTCCTCCCAACCGTAGAACAAGGCAACCAAATTACTTTCCCAATTCACCCCCTAGCCTGACCATGAGCCATGAGGGCAAACTTGGAATCTCCTCCTCAGCAATGTCTTCCTTTCTCTGTAGTTTTCTCCTTGCCTCACACTTAATGTTTACTATTCATAACAATAAGTACACCATAAGTATTCCTCTAGCATACTAGGCAGCATCCTACCTCCTCACATATGCTATTTTATTGAACAATCTTTTTTTTGCCTAGGTCTTTTTCCCTCCCTTGGGATTTTCACAACTTTCTAAATCCCTATTTTTTAGGGGCTACTAATGGCCAAATCCTTGATTTTCCACTTGTAACAATCAACCCAGAGGTAGTTCCATCATGTTCCCAACTCATGGAGTCATGGTCAACTAAATTTAACATGGTTGTTCCATTTGTCCTCCTGCAATAATTAAACAATATTTTGTTTACATACAAGTGTCATAGTCAAATAGTTAGTTTGGTCAAATCAGGTCTCTATCCAACAATCATAATAATTAGTTACAATTTATTGAATTTGAAATTCAGAATTGTCATAAATGGAAAAAAAATTCCAAATTCGAATTTACTAAAAATGGAATATTTTTCTAATAAATTTTGAATTTCAAAAATACTTTATTTTTGGGTATGTCACATCCTTTCCACCTTCAATAAAACATTGTCCTCAATGTTTGTTCCTTTCTTGGAACAATATTGGATGAGATTTCTGCAAATCTCCCTCCAACTCGCAAGTGGCCTGTTCAGGGCTAACGTGCTTCCATTGCACCTTTACCTGAGTGACGACTCTGTTCCGAAGTGTTATTTCTCTCCAGTCTAGAATGCACAGGGGTTCTGCCAAGAACTCACCTTTTGGTTCCACCTCGACCAATTTCCAATCGATCATGTGAGTAGTTTCATGAACATAATTTTTCAATAAATAAATATGGAATACATTATGAATTCTTAGATTAGCTGGAAGTGCAAGTTGGTAAGCTACAGGTCCAATTAAAGCTAGTATTTCGAAGGTCCCACAAAATTTGGGTGCCATCTTGGCATAGTTCCCGAGTTTGAGTGAACTCTTCCGGGCTTTAACTTTTAAGTACTCATAATCTCCCACTTGAAATTCCAAGTTTCTTCTTTTCTGGTCTGCATAGCTCTTATGTCTGTCATGTGCTTCCTTTAAGTTTTGTTGTACCTTCCTTACCATATTCTCCATTTCTTGGAGCATCTTTGGTCCAACCATGAGTCTGTCAACCAGGTTATCCAAGCTTATTAGAGTCATACATTTGCTGCCATACAATATCTCGAAGGGGCTTAACTTGGACGAAGTTTGATACCCATTGTTATATGAAAATTATACCAGATGTAGGTAGTCCTCTCACTTGTTTGGTTTCGTTCTTACGTACATGCGGAGCATATCCTCTACAATTTGGTTTGTCCTTTCAGTCTGTCCATCCGTTTGTGGATGATAACTCGTACTGAAATTCAAATTAGTATTTAGCCTTGCAAACAATTCCTTCCAAAAAACGAGTGTGAATTTTACGTCTCTATCTGAAATCACCATTTTAGGAATACCATGCAGTCTAAAAATTTCTTTCATATATATTTCAACAAAGTTTATAGCTTTAAAAGTAGACTTTATAGGGATAAAGTGTGCAGACTTACAGATTTTATCGATTACGACCATAATAGAATCGTTTTGTTTCTGAGTTCTAGGCAAACCTGTAATGAAATCCAGCGATATGGTCTCCCATTTCCATTCTAGTACTAGTAATGGTTGTAGTAGGCCGTTGGATGTTGGTGTTTGGCCTTAACCTACTGACAATATTGGCACCTAGCCAAGTATTTTGTTGTTTCTCCCTTCATATTAGGCCAGCAAAATAGTTTTCTAAGTGTTGTTATTGTTTTCTGGTATCCTGGATGGCCAGAATACGGTTTCTTATGTAGTTTGTCCAAGACTATTAACTTTAATTCTATTGAGCCTGGTATATAAAGTTTGTTTTTAAATCGTAATAGTCCCTTCTTGTTGATACTCATATCTGGTTTATCTGAGTTTGCGGTACTGTTTTGTAATTCTGCCATTATCTTTGTGTAATTTTCATCGTTAATACTTGCCCTCCTTATTCTTTGTTCTAGGTCAGTTTCTGTCCTACTGATATTTATCTCAAATAACCCATTGACTCTTATGTTTAACGCGTCTGCTACCTTATTTTCCTTACCCTTGATATGTCTGACCTCAAAGTCGAATTCGCTCAAGAAGGCTAGCCATCTTGCTTGCCTTGCATTAAGATCTGGTTGGCTAAACATATATTTCACACCACTATTATCCGTCAATAGTAGGAATTTTCTACCCATTATGTAGTGTCGCCAGATTTTTAAGGCATGTATTACCACTGCCAATTCTAATTCATGAGTCACATAATTTCACTCATGTTCTTTTAACTTCCGGGACTCATAACAAATTACGTGTCCTTCCTGAGTTAGGAAACCACCTAGTCCTTCTTTACTTGCGTCAACACATACGGTAAAGTCTTTATCTGGGTCTGCTACCTTCAATATGGGTGCAACTGTTAGTAACTCCTTCATCTTGTTAAAATTGTCTTGACACTTCTGTGACCAGTTAAAATTAGTATCTTTCTTTTGTAATGACGTGATAGGGTAGGCTATCTGTAACAACCTAAAAATTCTAATCATCAATCTTAATCATAATCAAATTAATTTCTTACTGAGACAATAACTGTAACACCCACACAATTCAATCCTCCGTCGGACTTCGGAACTTCATCCGTCGGGATTCGGGATTTCGCCGGTCGGGAGTTCGCGAGCCCCGTTGCACC
>SNQJ01S0037877.1:30468-44937 GCA_010110895.2 Picea sitchensis
GTGGGGAGTGTGGGGGATAGTGGATCTGCGGGTGAGGGGAAAGGAAAGGAGGGGGAAAATGTGGGGAGTGCGGGGGATAGGAGGGTTGCGGTGAGGGGAAATACGTGGGTAGTGTGGGAAATGAATGTGACATAGGGGGGGGGTGACCTACTCTGATACCAATGTGAAAGACAAAAGGATTTCTTAATGAACAACTTCACTCTGAATCCATAATAAGATATATAATAATAATTGATTGTAAAAATGATGATATTACATAGATAGGGCATGCCTATATATATGCCCTTTATGGTTTTTATGAAGAGTCGTGACCTTTTATTACATTAATGTTTTATTTTACTTTATTTATTATTTTAATGTATTTATATTACATTATTTATTTATTGTAACAATATCATCGACATAAATAAGAAAATTGATGACTATACCGGTGAGAGTAGGGTTGACACAACTTGTTTTTTCCAAGTAATCTTCTAACTTGTCAATACGTATGCCAAAAAGGGTAGGGGACAAGGGATACCCTTGTTTGAGTCCAATATTGCAATTAATCTCTTTCGACCAGCCCTCAATGTTTTTAAACTCAACAACAACGTTATGATACATCCTTATTGCAACAACCCTCAACTCGAGAGGCACTTTTATCTCTTCCAACCTATTCCAAAGGTTTTTCCTAGGAACCATGTCAAAAGCTTTTCTAAAGTCAACAAAACAATAAACAAGATTGGTTTTAGTATTGCGAAACTCCTCTGCAATGATCCTAAAGGTAACAAGATGGTCCACAATTGAATGATATCTCCTAAACCCGACCTGGCCTTTATCTCTTCTACTGTGACTTTCTATCCAAAGGCTAATCTTCTTTTCCAAAATAATTCCATAAAGCTTGGCTAAAATTGAGCTAATCATAATGGTCATATAATTAGAGGGAATGTTTTTATCCCCATTTTTAAAAATAGGAACAATGAGGCTTTGTGTCCATGGTTTAGGGAAGCCTTGCTTGACTGCTAAATTGAAGAGCTTGTGTATGTGAGGGATAAGGATAGGCCCTCCGATTTTAAATTTTTTAGCTTGGTAGCCTTCAATGTCCTTAGCTTTCCCATTTGCAAGCCACTTAAACCTGAACTCTATGTCATCTAAAGAAAAAATTGCATCCTCTGTAGGGATAATAGGAATGGTGTCCATGGCATTAGGGAAGTCGTAAAGACTTTTAAGGTAGGAATTCTAGTCCCTTAGGGGAATCATATTATTTTATTTAGTATTGTGGTTTAGAATTTGGCTCCAAAACTTCTTAGGATCCAACTTAGATAGTTGTGAAAGTTGTTCTTGCCTTTTATTGATATAGTGCATTTTCTTCCTTTTAATTAGGGATTTGTACGTATTGATCTTATCGAGTTTTAAGGGCTCATTAGAAGCATCCCTAATGGTTTTCCTAGCAATTTTACATTCTTTACCATACCAAGGGTTGGCCCTTCTGTTATTCTTTTTACAGGACACCACAAAAGAGAACTTGTTAATAGAAGTGGAAAGGGTACTTGTAAAATTATGATAGAGTTTTTCAATGTTACCCTTATAAGTTAGGAGATGTAATTCACTATTTAAATCCTTTAAGAAAAGGTCAACTTTACTTTTGTCAAAGCACAATTGCCTTTGATTATCATAATTCTCTTCAATGGCGCTCCTGTGCATGACAAAGTTTAGAGTTAGGGTTAAAGGTTTATGATCAGAGTCGAGTTCACTGTCATTTAAAAGGTCAAAAATTGTTATTTGGTTGGAAATAAGGATATTAGATATCATATATGTTGGCAGGTTTGGTAGGAAGGAGTGTGCTTGTCATTGATGGCAAGAACAGAAGGCGGAGTAGAAGGAAGCGAATGGAGATTAAAGCTCAGGAGAGTTAACGAATGAAGATCAAAAGCTCACGAGAGATGGTGCAATAAAATTCAGATCAAATCGAGACCATCAGATCTGCAAGCCAGATCAACGACAGGGATGCATTGTGGGGAGCGAAAGAGGAATTAAACTACTCGCCAGTTACAATCCCACAATCCGTCTAGATCGTTAGATCTCCTAGCTTCGAAGATCTACGACTGCAGTTGATCCAACAAAGAGTGTTTAAGTCATATTAAATCATGACTGTCAGATGCGCAATCGCCAAATCTATGGCAGGGATGAATTGCGGATATTGAAAGGAGAATTAAACATCGTGCTTGTTCCAATCCCGCAATTAGTCAGGACCGTCCGATCTTATAGCTTCGAAGATAAACGATTGTGGTTAACTCACCAATGGTGCACATCTTCCCATTGCGGAGTTGGGTGACGAGTTAAAACACTCGCAGATTGTGGTTACACAATCATTCTTGATCGTGGCTTTGTTTTAAGAAACTTCAGAACCGTTGGATCATTTTTGAGTGGAAGTACAGGATAAGCAAGAAAAACGTTCGAGAATTCGATTATGCGAATTCTCGTCAGCCGTCAAATCACTTTCAAGTGGAAGGACAGGATAAGCTAGCAAAGTCGCATCGCAGAAAGATCGAGCCGTCGATCTGAGAACATGATCGACGAACAACGTTTAGTTCGGGTCTAAAGATGTGAGGAGGTTACACTCAAGAAAGTTTAAGATTTGAAATTCCCGTAATGTGAATTTTCATCAGTCGTCGGATCAATTTCGAGTGGAAGGACAGGATAAGCTAGCAAAGCTGCATCGCAAAAAGATCGAGTCGTCGATCCAAGATCTTGATCAAATGAGCAACATTCACTTCGGATCTAAAGTTGCGAGGAGGTTACACTCAAGAATGTTTGAAATGTGAAATACCCGAAGCTTGGAAATCTAAAATGAATAATTTCTGTCGGATTTGGAGGACAAACGAGGACCGTTGGATCAGGGTTGTTGGTCAGCAAACCATGTCAACAAAAGGGCATATGGCATACCACGTCAGCAAGTCTACGTCAACAGTCCACGTTAGTAGACCATGTCAGCAGTCTACATCATCAAGGACATGTGGCACAGTCACAGAACGACGAGTGTCAAATTGAAATCATCATTTGAGGTACGTTCAAATCACGAATTAGAGTGACATGTGGCAGTTGCTCGCCTCGTGACACGTCATCAAGTGACGCAAAAATTATGTCACTCCAGGAGTTTTACCACCAACACTCGCCCAAAGACCCGAAGTCTCGAATGCCAAAGACCCGAAGTGGACATGAGACGTCTGATCTGAAAGATCACTTTGGGAGCATTCTTGTCGGTCAATTTACTACAGTGGAAGGATAGTGTAAGTGGAAGCGTCGACCGCTATCAAGGAGTCTCCACTGTTTATGACTTACCGAGCAAGTGATCACTCTGGAGGAAAGAATGGGTTAAGACTTGAAATATCCGAAGTTCGAAGACCTGAAGGAGAATTCTTCCATCAATCAGATGACAGGTGCACTCTCAACCATTGATCAAGACATAGTGGAAGGATAGCGTAAGCATAATAGACAAAGTCAGGGAGTAAAAGGTGGCCATACATCTCACTGTTTGATGAATTCCTTGTCGTTGGATTAAGTAATGAAGGATGATTGTAAGGATTAACGCTAATCATTGATATGGTTCTAAGATGTAATGTGAACCTTTCGATCTGTTCGGGAATTCTAATTCAGAAGTTTCGAAAGGTTTGAAACCCAAAAGCTTCGAAGGGAAAAGTGTCGAACTTACAACAGTCGTCCATTTCAGGAGAATGAATTGTGGTCGTTGAACTGATAGGCACTCAAGCGCTCGTTAAGCCCAGGCGTATGGTCACCGCCAGTGATCACGTGAAGGAATGGGCTTAGAAGCCAAAGAAGCCATAATTGACTGGTTGTAACTAACAGAGAAGACGAAGAGTTTCGACTGCGAGAGAAGCTAAGGAATCTCAGCATAACACTCATTGATGATGGACACATGGTGCGAACCACCAGAGAAGATGAAGAGTTTTCATGATGATCGGGTAGATGACTCGATGTGAGAAAAAGATGCAGAACAGAGTAGTGAAGGGGGTTTGGGGGTTAGCTTTGCAGAAGCGAGGAAGAGATGTAGTGAACAATCCGTAGGGCATAACTATGACGCAGTGAAGAGAATGCAGAGGCATAGCACATAGAAGAGAGATGGCGCACAGAGCATAAAAGGCAGAGGAACAGAAAGCGCAAGGAAGATACACGCAGAAAGACACTGATGCAGGCAGAGCAGAGCAATGTAGCATAACAATGATGAGACTGGTAAGCCATAGATAAATACTGTATCACTGTGATAAATTTATGAAAAGAAAAGATTTATATTTCAGGGTGGTAGGGAGGACGGGTGTCCTCAGAGTTTCAAGTGGATGCTTGAACACAAGGAGTTGTAGCTTCCATCTGGTTGCAACCAGAAAAACCAGGGTGGTAGGGTGGTGCAAGGGAGAACTATTGTTCTCTATTATACAAGTTGGTGCCTATGTGACTGGAAGTTAGTGCTTCCATCCAGTTGGTGCTGGAACACTCAGGGAGTTGGTGCTTCCTTCTAGTGGGAGCTAGAAAAGTCAGAGAGTTGGTGCTCTCAACAAGTTGCTACTTGTAAAACAGAGGTTGTAGCCTCAAGAGGAGTTGGAGATCATAAGAATGATAATGTAAAGAAAATAAAGATTACTTATCATATCAAGAAGAAGAGGTTTTTCCCTTTACGGGTTTCCTCGGGAAATATCTGTCTCTATATATTTCATGTGTGTGATTGATGTTTAATATTCTATTGCTTACTTCCCTGCATCATTGTGATCATCATTGAGTGTTCTGTAAAGAGTTTAAAATGGGCATAATCATTTAAGAACAGTAACAACTGATTCACCCACCCTCTTGGTTGTCCTACAATTGGTATCAGAGCGAGTCCCTTTTATCTAATGGTAGATCCTAGAGCTTTAACGTGACTAGTCATGAAGGAACTTCAACCAACAAGGCCCCCTTGTTCAATGGAACAAACTTTACCTTCTGGAGAGTTAGGATGAGAACCTACATAATGGATTTAGGTGGAGATTTTTGGGACGTGGTAGAGACCGGTTATGTAAAACCAGTTGTACTAGTTTCTAAGGATGACAAGCTAGAATTCAGCTTCAACACTAAGGCTATGAATGTTATTCTGAGTGGGCTTGCAGAAGCAAAATTTGTAAAAGTTATGCACTTAGGATCTGCCAAAGAAATGTGGGACAAACTCATTAGCAGTTATGAAGGTAATGAGAAGGTAAAGGATGCCAAGCTTCAAACCTACAAATTACAGTTTGAACAGCTAAAGATGAAAGAGGATGAAACTGTTGGGAAGTACTTTATGAGAGTTGAAGAACTAGTGAATTCCATGAAGAGTCTTGGTGAGAGGTTTGAAGACGTAGTTTTAGTCCAGAAGATTTTAAGAGCTTTGCCAAACAGGTTCAACCCAAAGGTCTATGCTATAGAATAACTTAACCATCTAAAAACTCAACCTTTTGATCAACTTCTAGGAATGTTGACTGCATATGAAATGAGGATAGGTAAAGATAAACCCACCTCTAGAGAAGCATAATTTATAGCAAATAAGAATGAGAATTCCAAGCCTGATGAAATTGAAGCAAAATTTGTGAGAAGAATAAAGAAAGGATCAGGCAAGTACCAAGGAAAATTGGCCTTCAAATGTTTTAACTGTGGAAAGATAGGTCACTTTGCATCTAAGTGTCCACACAAGAAACAAGATCAGAATTTTGAAGGTGAAAAGAAGTACAAACCCAAGAGATTTGGTAAAAAGAAAAGCCTATGTGTAAACAATGATGACTCTTCATAAGACACATATAGTGACTCTTCCCGTGAAGATAAGATTAATGACTTTATGCTTATGGCCAAAGAGGATTATGATAATAAAGGCACAGGAAGTGATGTTGACAGTGAAGAAGTTGTGGTTGACTTGGAAGGAGAACTGATCAGGGCTCTAGAAGAAATTGCTAGACTCATATCTAAGAAGAAAAAGCAAAAACAATTGTTGATATAGTTTGAGAAAGACAATAAAGGACCTGATGAAGACTTTGCCCTGCTAAAAGTGGAATTAGAAGAGGCAAAGAAAATAGAGGACATTATGAAACAACAACTGTCAGAAAAGAAGGCAAGATATGAAGCCTTGGAAGAAGAGGTAGTAAAAACCAAAAAAGAGAAGGAGAAGTTTTAAACATTGTATCTCCAAAATATTCCAAGCATTAAAGCCACAACAGAACTTAACGACATTCTAAGCAAACAAAGATCTCCTCTGTTGAAGACTGGTTTAGGTTATGTAAATGGTTCAAGCAACAAAGAGCCAGAAAGCAAAGAGCCAGTAAAGATGATCAAGTTCCAAGTTACCAGATAATCATACCATGAGAGTACTCTGTCACCAAAAGCTAATAAAGACAAGATGATCCCTGATAAAAAACAAAGAGATCAGAAGATGGAGCAAAAAATGTTAAGAAGAAGGCCATCCTTCAGGTACCAAAATTTCTTCTATGGCTATTTTTTTTACTATTCTAATTTTTGTCATAAGATTGCAAATTGTCAAATTAAGTTTAGAGACATGCACCTGGGGAGGTCAAGAAATAAACAATCCTTACAACATAGAACTAAGCAACCAATGAATAGACAACGTAGCACCAATCACTTTGACCTACTAAACAATGAGCTCGAATGTTATAACTGTCATAACTTCGGACACAAAGCTGCAAACTGCCATCTGAAGAAGTACAAGGCAGATCCAAGGATAAATCCTTTAGCTAGAAATTCCAGCACATGGAAAAAGAAAGATAGTGAAAAATGTGGTCTAGTACTTTCAGCTCAAAAACAAAAGGACCCCTGGTATATAGACAATGGATGTTCCAAGCACATGACTAGAGACAAGGATAATTTTATGTCTATAAGTAAAAGCAAAACAGGAAATGTAACCTTTGGAAATGATGGACCAGGTAAAATCAAGGGTAAAGGGATGGTGAGTTTGAGTAATGGTAAAGGAAAAGCCCAGGATGTTCTACTTGTAGATGGGCTGAAACATAATTTTCTCAATGTAAGTCAAATGTGTGACAGAGGATGTGAAGTGGTGTTCACTTCCAAGGATTGTAAGATAAAGTATGTAAACTCAGGACAAGTGGTGGCTAAAGGCATACGGACAAATAATAATGTATATGTGTTGAAAGAAGATAGAGAAGAGTGTCATCTAAGAACACATGATGAGAGTTGGTTATGGCATAGGAGACTTGGACATCTAAACTTTGACCACTTAATCAATCTCAAAAGTCTCGAGGCATTTAAAGATCTTCCAAGAATATCAAAGCCACAAGATTCTGTGTGTAAACCCTGCCAAGTAGGAAAGCTAACCAAGACACAGTTTAAATCCAAGAACTCTACTTCAACAAAGAAACCACTCCAATTAGTTCATATGGATCTATGTGGACCATCAAGACATGAAGGCACAGGGAAGGGAAACTACTTCATGTTGAGCATTGATGATTACTCCAGACTCACTTGGGTTGCTTTTCTCAAAGAAAAAGTTGAAGCATTTTAGAAATTTTAAATATTTAAGGCTTTAACTGAGAATCAAACAGGTAATAGATTAAAGGTTGTAAGATTAGACAGAGGAGGAGAATTTATGTCAAGTGATTTCAAGGAATTCTATGATAAACATGGGATCAAAAGAGAATACACAATCCCAGGAACTTCATAGCAAAATGGAGTAGTTGAGAGGCAAAATAGAACTGTTCAACAAATGGCCAGGTCAATGATGAATGAGAAGAACATTGGTCAAACCTACTGGGTAGAAGCAATACACACAACAATCCATATTCTTAACAAAGCTCATCTCAAACCACACAGTGACAAGACACCTTATGAACTGTGGCATGGAAGACCTGCTACAATCAAACACTTCAAAGTCTTTGGGAGTAAGTGCTACATAAAGAATAATAATGAAAACCTTGGCAAGTATGATGACAGGGCTGATGAAGGCATCTTCTTAGGGTATGATACAAACAATAAAGGATACAAATGCTATAATAAGAGGCTGCATAAATTGGTTGATTGTATTGACATAAAATTTGATGAAGGAGTCCCAGTAAGAGAGGAGAGCAATATTGAATCAACAACAGAGGATATAGTTGAAGTTGAAGCTGAACAGGTCCAAGAATCATAACAAGAAGACTCGGAGTCAGGTGAAGATGAAAATACTCAGGTAGACTCAAATCAACAGACAACATCAAATCCTTCCTCCAGGATTACTCAAAAGAATCATTTTGCAAGTCAGATAATTGGTGAGAAAGACAAAGGTGTAAAAACCAGGAGAAGGATAATAAAAAACACTTAGCAATCACATATAGCCTTCATATCCATGGTGGAACCCAAGAACTTCAATGAAGCCATTGAAGATGAAAATTGGTTAAAATCAATGAATGAGGAACTGGATCAGATTGAGAAGAACAATACTTGGGAGCTTGTTCCTAGACATGCAGATAAGAATGTAATTGGCTCCAAATGGGTGTTAAAGAATAAAATAAATGAACAAGGACAAATTGTTAATAATAAAGCCGGATTGGTCTGTAAGGGGCATGCACAAGTTGAAGGACAATATTTTGATGAAAGTTTTGCACCAGTGGCAAGATTGGAAGCCATCAGAATGGTTCTGGCCTATGCATGTCATAAGAACTTTAAAGTATATTAGATGGATGTTAAGTCAACTTTTCGTAATGGAGACCTAGAAGAAGAAGTATACATGGAGCAACTTAAAGGATTCTCACTAACAGATAATCCCAACTATGTCTATAAGTTGAAAAATGCATTATATGGACTGAAACAAGCACCACGAGCCTAGTATCACAGACTGGACAAATTTCTAAAGGACAAAGGGTTCAAGAAAGGTACTGTTGACAGTAATATATATATAAAATCTAAAGGTGTTGATTTATTAGTTGTTGTGGTTTATGTAGATGACATTATCTTTGGATGCACTAATGACCTTTTAGTTCAGTGGTTTGCTAATTCAATGCAGACTGAGTTTGAGATGTCCATGATAGGAGAACTATCATATTTTCTTGGTTTACGAATCAATCAGAGTTCTGCAGGGATATTTATCTGTCAAGAACAATATTTGAAAGAGATATTAAAGAGGTTTCAGATGGAAGATTCATCTCCTGTCAATACACCTATGGTGGTTGGTTGCAAGCTCAGTAAAGATGATATTTCACCTGGTGTTGATCAAAGACCATATCGATCAATGATAGGCAGTCTTCTGTACATCACATCATCCTGTCCTAATATAATGCAGGTTGTTGGAATGGTAGGTCATTATCAGGCTGCCCCTAAACAAAGTCATTTAGCAGCTGTCAAGAGGATATTCAAATATTTGAAGGGTACAATGACCTATGGTCTTTGGTATCCTAGAAATCAAAACTTACAATTAACTGCATATTCAGATGCTGATTGGGCAAACTGTTTGGATGAGAGAAAGAGCACCAATGGAGGTGCATTCTTCTTAGGTGCTTCGTTAGTAGCATGGCTTAGTAAAAAGCAAAGATCTATCTCTTTATCAACTATAGAGGCAGAGTACATTGTTGCAGCTACTTGTTGCACTTAGATTTTATGGATGTTACAAACTCTTGCAGATTTGAAGGTAACTTATACTGATCCAATTCCACTTCACTGTGATAACACCAGTTCTATTAGTGTCTTGAAGAATCCTATCCTCCATTCAAAGATGAAACATATCCCAATAAAGTATCATTTTCTCAAAGAGCAGGTTACAAACAGAGTTGTTCAGCTAAATTATATTCCTTCCACATAACAAATTGCAGACATCTTTACTAAACTCCTAGCCAAGACACCTTTTGAATGTCTTCATCAGAAGTTGGGTGTCATCCCTACTCTCACCTAAGTGAGTCCATCCTGTCCGGGGGAGTATGTGTTGGTTGAATATCTGATACCTCCGAAAAGTACTACAACAGCTCAGGGGGAGTATGTTTTCTTTGACATTGATGTCAAAGGGGGAGAAAAGGAATGGTTCAAATGATACAGTTGGAGGTCCAAGCTATCTAGTGCATCCTTTGAGGGTTGCCGTCAATGCCAAAGGGGGAGACTGTTGGCAGGTTTGGCAGGAAGGAGTGTGCTTTGCATGGCAAGAAAAGAAGGCGAAGTAGAAGGAAGCGAATGGAGATTAAAGCCTAGGAGAGTTAATGAATGAAGATCAAAAGCTCAGAAGAGATGGCGCAATAAAAATCAGATCAAATCGAGACTGTCGAATCTACAAGCCAGATCAATGACATGGATGCATTGCAGAGAGCGAAAGCGGAATTAAACTACTCACCAATTACAATCCCGCAATCCGTCTAGATTGTCAGATCTCATAGCTTCGAAGATCTACGACTACGGTTGATCCAACAAACAATGCGTTTAAGTCATATTAAATCGTGACTGTCGGATGCGCAATCACCAAATCTACGACAGGGATGAATTGAGGAGATTGAAAGGAGAATTAAACATCGCACTTGTTCCCATCCCGCAATTAGTCAGGACCGTCCAATCTTATAGCTTCGAAGATCAACGATTGTGGTTAACTCACCAATAGCGCACATCTTCCAATTGTAGAGTTGGGTGACGAGTTAAAACACTCATAGATTATGGTTGCACAATCATTCTTGATCGTGGATCTGTTTTAAGAAACTTCACAACTGTTGGATCATTTTTTAGTGGAAGGACATGATAAGCAAGAAAAACGTTTGAGAATTCGATTATGCGAATTCTCGTCAGCCGTTGGATCACTTTCAAGTGGAAGGACAAGATAAGCCAACAAAGTTGCATCGCAAACAGATCGAGTCGTCGATCTGAGAACATGATCGACAAACAATGTTTAGTTCGGGTCTAAAGATGCGAGGAGGTTATACTCAGGGAATTTTGAGATTTGAAATTCCTGGAATGCAAATTTTCGTCAGCCGTTGGATCAATTTCGAGTGGAAGAACAGGATAAGATAACAAAGCTGCATCGCAGAAAGATCGAGCCATCGATCCAAGATCCTGATCGAACGAGCAACATTCACTTCAGATCTAAAGTTGCAAGGAGTTTACACTCAGGAATGTTTGAAATGTGAAATACTCGAAGCCCGGAAATCCGAAATGAATAATGTCCTTCGGATTTGTAGGACAAACGAGGACCGTTGGATCAGGGTTGTTGGTCAGCAAACCACATCAGCACAAGTGCATATGGCAGACCACGTCAGCAATTCCACGTCAATAGACCATGTCGATAGTCTACGTCCTCAAGGACACGTGCCATAGTCAGAGAACGACAAGTGTCAAGTTGAAATCAACATTTTAGGTACGTGCAAATCACAAATCAGAGTGACACGTGGCAGCTGCTCAGCTCGTGACACGTCATCAAGTGACGCAAGAGTTGCGTCTCTCTAGGAGTTTTTCTTCGAGAGTTTTACCACCAGCACTCACCCAAAGACTCGAAGTCTCGAAGTGGACACGAGACGTCTGATCTGAAAGATCACATCGGGAGGATTCTTGTTCGTCGATTTACTATAGTGGAAGGATAGTGTACGTGGAAGCGTTGACCGACAACAAGCAATCTCCACCATTTATGACTTCGGGAGGATTCTTGTCCGTCGATTTACTTACCGAAGTCTGGAGACCCGAAGGAGATATCGTCCGTCGATCTGATGACGGGTGCACTCTCAACCATTGATCAAGATACAGTGGAAGGATATCATAAGCATAATAGATGAAGTCACAGTGTAAAAGGTGGCCATACATCTCACTATTTGATTAAGTCTCGGCCGTTGGATTAAGAAATGAAGGATGACTGTAAGGATTAATGCTAATCATTGATCTGGTTCCGAGATGTAATGTGAACCATCCGATCTGTTCAGGAATTCCGATTCAGAAGTTTCGAAAGGTTTGAAACTCAAAAGCTCTGAAGGGAAAAGTGTCGAAGTTACGACAGTCGTCCATTTCAGGAGAATGAATCGTGGTTGTTGAATTGATAGGTGCTCAAGTGCTCGTTAAACCCAAACGTATGGTCACTGCCAATGATCACGTGAAGGAAGGGGCTTAGAAGCCATAATTGACTGGCTATAACTGACAGAGAAGACAAAGAGTTTCAACTGCCAAAGAAGCTAAGGAATCTCAGTATAAGGCTCACTGTTGATGAACACATGGTGAGAACCACCAGAGAAGATGAAGAGTTGTCATGATGGTCAGGTAGATGACTCGATGTGAGAAAAATATGCAGAACAGAGAAGTGAAGGGGGTATGGGAGTTAGCTATGCACAAGTGAGGAAGAGATGTAGTGAACAATCCGTAGGGCAGAACTGTGATGCAGTGAAGAGCATGGAGAGGCATAGCGCATGGAAGAGAGATGGCGCACAGAGCATAAAAGGTAGAGGAACATAAAGCGCAAGGAAGATACGCGGAGAAAGACATTGATGCAGGCAGAGTAGAGCAGTGTAGCAGAACGATGATGAGACTGGTAAGCCATAGATAAATGTTGTATCACTGTGATAAATTTATGAAAAGCAAAGATTTATATTTCAGGGTGCTAGGGAGGTGCTAGGGAGGACTAGTGTTCTCAGAGTTTCAAGTGGGTGCTTGAACACAGGGAGTTGTAGCTTCCATCTGGTTGCAACCAAAAAAACTAGGGTGGAAGGGTGGTGCAAGGGAGAACTATTGTTCTTTGTTATACATGTTGGTGCATGTGTGACTGGAAGTCGGTGCTTCCATCCAGTTGGTGCTGAAACACTCAGGGAGTTGGTGCTTCCTTATAGTGGGTGCTAGAAAAACTAGAGAGTTGGTGCTCTCAGCAAGTTGTTGCTTGTAAAACAGAGGTTGTAGCCTCAAGAGGAGTTGGAGCTCATAGAAATGATAATGTAAAGAAAATAAAGATTACTTATGATATTAAGAAGAAGAGGTTTTTACCTTTATGGGTTTCCTCAGGAAATATCTGTCTCTATATATTTCATGTGTGTGATTGATGTTTAATATTCTATTGCTTACTTCCCTGCATCATTATGATCATCATTGAGTGTTCTGTAAAGAGTTTAAAAGGAGCATAATCGTTTAAGCACAATAACAACTGAGAGAGGGGGGGGGCGAATCAGTTGTCCAACAATATAATCTATGACACTACTACCTATCCCATGAATACAAGTCATCTGGTTGGAGTTTGACCACTTCATTATTCCATTGCAAAATATTAGATCTTGAGAGCTGCAGAGCTTGACCAACTCAGTACCAAACAAATTCTCGATTAGGTCTTCAGAGCTTATTTTGTAGCTATTAGATAAAACAAGGTCTTCATCTAGGCATAACGAATTATGGTTGGAATTAATGTTAAAAGAGTGGCTTGTTTAGTCGCAATTCTTGCTTTAAAGTCTCATAGCAGGACGATATCACCTTCATTTTTCAAACTACAAATATCCTGTTCTAAATTATTATAGGGACTATTGCTATATAGATTGTTTTTCTTATAAAAAGTAGAATTAATAGGTGCAAAATAGCAAATTGCTATACATCTTCTTAGAATTGGTGTCTGAAATTTCTATCTAAATGTATTGGTTGAGAGGGTCGATCTTATGAAGTTGAATGTGAGGAGAAATGCTCTTTCTAATATAACAAGTTATGCCTCCTATCCCTCTACGGTGAGACTTTTTGTTCCATGCCGACCAAAAGACAAATCCGTCTATGTTAGGGACCTTAGACATTTCATGCTCCCAAGTTTCAACTAGACAAATAATATCAATATCACTTGGTATCCAACTTATCATAGGACCTTTGCGCCATGGAAAGCCACAACAGTTCCAAAAAAGGATCCCAAGTGTCCCAAATTCCTATTTATTATTATCCTTTTGGTATCTATCCCTAAGAATAGCTTTTCGATTTCTAATTATTGTCTATTTTCCTTCTTTCTTGGCTTCTTGCCTTTTGAACTTCCTTCCTTAATTCAACTTGGTCTTCAAGAACGAGGTCTTCATTTATATTAATATACTAAGAAATATATTAATATTTTTTAATACTTTAATAATAATGTATTAAACCAACATAGATCCATCTTAACCCTGGATATATCAAACGCAGAGAGGGATCAAATATGTCCACATGAAAACCTTTTTTAAAGGGCAAAACTTGAGGAAAACTTAAAGATTTGCACCTCGAGAGATTTTATCCCTCTCCGCGCTTGATAGATCCAGGGTTAAGATGGATCTATGTTGGTATACTTATAAGTAAATGTATATATAATAACTATTCTTAACAAGTGTTGCATGGCAGTGTAGCCCCTGCCACCTAAGTTTTAAAATGGAAAATCCAATAAAATACGTGAAACATAAAGACTTTGCAGTTGTTGTTTTTTCTTGTTTATAGAGCAAAGGATAAAAACTCAATAAATTTATTTTCTTATGAAAAAATGAATGTGAGTGGCATCTGTGCATTTAAAACTACTCTTATTCAAAAAAAAAAAAAAAA
>SNQJ01S0037878.1:25421-36610 GCA_010110895.2 Picea sitchensis
AATGTGATGCCTCAGAAAATGGAATTGGTGTTGTCCTAATGCAAGAAGGAAGGTCCCTGGATTTTGAAAGTCGATCACTCAAGGGAGAGGACTTACACAAGCCCATTTATATGAAGGAAATGATGAAAATACTACATGCATTGAAGAAATGTCGTCCTTACCTAATAGGTAGGCACTTCAAGGTAAAAACATATCATGATAGTGTTAAATACTTCTTGAAACAACGACTATCTTCAAAAGAACAACAAAAATGGGTAACCAAGATATTGGGTTATGATTTTGAAATCCTCTATAAAAAAGGGAAACAAAATGTTGTGGTAGATACACTCTCAAGGAAGGATGAAGATGTTGAGGACTTTCGTTTTGTTATCTCGATCATCCAACCCATTTGGATAATAGAAGCAAGGGGTGAATGGAAGAATGACGAAAAGGTGTCGACTCTCATTCAAAGGTTGCAATAGGATTCCAGTACATCAGATACATTTACATGGAAAAATGATTCACTATGGTACAAAGATCGCTTATATTTATGTAAGAAATCCCACCACAAACAAAAGGTACTATTCGAATTCCACACCTCTCCAGTAGGAGGGCACATGGGATTTCTAAAAACCTACCATAGGGTCAAGAAGGAATTTTTTTGGGATGGACTTATGTTAGAATATAATGGATGTGCTCATTTTACCATTGATAATATCGCTATTGTCACCCAACCATAGGCTGAAGCGACCCTCCGAGCACCTTAACCTTGACAAAGAATCACTCCGGAAACAAACCCTAGGCTAGATAGCCAAACAAAGGGTAGTGCACCTTTCCCCAAGGATAGTGCACCAACAAGAGTTGATCAGATAGTCTAAACCCTAACTAAGAGATATTCCAAGCCAAACATGATCTGGTAGCTGCAACAACTACAATGGCAACACTCCTCCAAACCTGTGCACAAAACTGGGCACTGCAGTGTGCACAAGTGTTGCTCTACAATTTTGACTGTGCCCTGCCAGAATGAAGACTGGCCTCCTGTATTTATACTAATTTTGGCTAACTTCCTGGGCCGACTTCTCATTCTGGGTATCTGTCTGTTCAATATATATTATTTCTTCTGGCTGACTTCTTCTCTTGGAGGCTAATAGCCTAATACAAGTTATCTTCGTGAGTCGACATGTATTCTAGGTTTATTAGCCAACTCATTAGGGTTTCTTCTTGCTTTCTAGAGTATTCTATTCTCGTTAGGTTTACACGTGGAGGTAAATACCTCTCGTAGCTACCATAATATCAACACTCCCTCCTATCTAGGGAGGTATTACAGGTAATGGTCTTGAGCACAAACATACCATTCAACCGATAGCATCAACATAGTCATCTAGACTATCTTATGATTAGATCATGAGGACCATCATTACTATGAGTGTCATCAGCTGCATCATCTCTCAGAACCATACTATCTGAGTAATCAGACATGATTCTCACTCCACAGAGTGACACAAGATCTATTCTTCTAATCTTGAAGAATAAATGTTCTGAACCTTTTCTGTCTGAGAAATATTTGTTCTTTGATCATCCATATAGCTGATAATAATTTTCAACACTACGGATAATCTTCAAGTCAATCAAAAAAATATCATTCAATAGAACACAACTCTGTCTATCCATAGTAGTACACAACTACAATCAAGTGGTACACTACCACACCAAGTAGCACACAGGTACTTGATCAGTGATGTATAGTCACAAACAATGGAACATATCCACCACAATAGTATACATATACTATTCTAGAGACATAGAGTCTTCATAACAATCATATGATATCAACCTACACATAAAAAATGTTATGATATAAACTGAATTATCTGGGCCATTCTTCCACTCACATCTATGAGATCTTGGAAGAGCATCTACCCTTAGAAGGTAAGAAATCAATGATGAGCTATCTAGACTATTATTCTCAATCAAGGAAGAATAAATTTCCTGATTTCTGAGCCTGGACCATTCCCCACCCTGGGCCGTTCTTCCGACACTAAACAAAGTATAACCTAGAGAGAATGAGTCTTCCCTAAGGAATGTCTCTCCCTGATTGTTGAACCTAGACCATTCTCCATCCTGGGCCATTCCTCCGGCACTAAACAAAGTGCAACCTAGAGAGATGAATCCACCCTAAGAAATGATAGTCCAGACCATTTCCCATGTTAACCACAAGAGGAAATGTTTGTCCTGCACCAATCTCCAAAATAGACCACTCCCCATGTTAACCACAATGGGAAGTTGTTGCCCGGTGAGAAGGTCCAGTCTTATTGAGTAACCCTCAAGAAGAGAGACTTCCCTAGACCACTCCCCANTTTTCCGAACTGGAAAATGTCTGTCCGTCAGAAATCTCAATTCACTTTCCAAACTGGAAAGAATATGCTAATCATATCCATCAATCAACAATACATCAATGCTCCCTCCCAACCTAGGAGTCATCTCTTCCTTTTTCAATAAGGAAGTCGTCTCCATGAGCTCCATCTTGAGTACGCAAACTCTTTCATCTTGAACATAATCTTTATCAAAATGTCTGCTTATCTGCTCATATGTGGAGATATGTATTGGAGAACCACTTTCTCCTTTCTATACTTCATCACGGATAATGTAATGCTTGATTTCAAATTTACTTTGGTCTGGAACACTGGTCTTCTCTGAATGATTCTTGTAGCTCTGATCAATAAAGTATATCATTGTTGGAAAACTGGAACATATTCATGTGGCACTTCTTTTGTCATCATGAGATATGATCTTCTGAGTAATCATCTTGATACAATATCTCTATTATAGAAAATCTTCACCACACTTTTGTTGTGCATTGGAGGTTCTCCACCAAATTGTCTTCTTCCATCTGCATAAAAGGGTCATTTTCTGCTATACCTCAAAGCCTTGAAGTTGCTCTTCATATGCTATTTGTTCAATTGTTCTAGAGAACATTCTTTGCATTCATCTGATGTAGAACTCCAACCCATGGATATTGTGGATGATATAAAGACTCATATAGAGGTATGTCTAGTTTTCTGGAACAATTAATTGTCATAGTCTTCTCCCTCATTCTAGGAGAACCTCTAGTTCTGGATGTTGCAATGCCTGCATATACAGACTGTTCTTCATCACAAATTTTAGTTCCTCTGCTTGATTGCTTTTAGTGAGTTCATATCAGGCTGGTAATCTTGTGATTCTTAATGACTAGTTGTTTTGGATTTTCTTTATTTCTTGGAATCTTCATGTTCTTCTTCATGTTTCTCTTTAGCTCTTGGGTCCATGGAGTTTCTTATAGATTCCATGCCCTAAAGATTCCACTTATTCCTTTACGACATGGATGGAAAACCAAGGATACTTTAAGGCTTCTCTTCGAAGATGACTTCTTCTGAGGTTGAACTGAACATGTACTGTCTTTCATGGTTTCTACCATGGATATATATTTCATCATCTTCAATGTATAATAGGATTATCTCCCTCCTAATCCTTGCTTCATGTATAAGTTCATATAATTGAATCCCTCTGTCTAAAAAAGTACACGCTTCCGTCTACATCCTTATTGTCTTTTGCAATATATAATTGGCTCCCTCTGTCTAACAGAGTCCACGCTTCCATCTTATTGTTCTTCTGTAAAGCGTCATAAGTTTTTCTCCAATCTTCTCTTGATTGTTGACTTCTTTATGTATTTTCTTCTTCTAATTCTCTTCATGATTGATTCTGATTTCGACTTATCTTGTAATAGCTTCCACATGATTTTTTTGATGTATTTCATCCTTTCATGTGTATTATCTGACTTGTATAATGATAGCAATCCTTATCTTTTTTTTCTTCCATAAGTATAGTTCTTCTTGGAACATATTATCTTCTAAGAGATAGATATGAAATATATGTACATAGACTATGCAAACAAGATATGTACAAGAAATAAGAAGAGTATTGTTACCTTCAGAAGAAGAAGTCTCTTTTATCTTGCTTAGTCTTCTTTGTAGGTTCATTTTCTTTGGCAACTGATGCTTCATGTTTCTCCTTCCCTTTCTTTAGCTCAGGATAGTGAATCTTGTAGTGACCATACTTTCGACAGTTGAAGCATTGTATTTATGAAATATCTTTCTTTTGATTTGTCTTCCTATTTGAACCAAACTTCCTTTTGTTCCTGAAATTCTTGAATCTTCCTATGAAGGCTTAATCATCATACTTATTTTAGGGTTTCTCTTTTGCACTAATTATGGATTCTTCTTTAGCACAACAAGTCAAAAGTTCTTCAAATGTAGGATACTCCTTCCTTGTGTTCATGCTTGCGGCAAATGCATCCCATGTCTTGGGAAGAACGTTGAGTAATATGTTTATCGATTCCTTCTCTGAAATGATTTCTTCAATAGCTTGTAGTTGATATCTTAACTGAGAGATTCTAACAAAGTATGATTTTATGTTGTCATCATCATTCATCTTCATGTCACGAATCTTATTCTTCAGACTCATTATTTGTCCAATGTTTCTTACTGACAAGAGGTTTGTTAGGGCATCGTACATCTTCTTCAATGAGTCAAGATGGGAGATGTAGGGTATCAAGTGTTCTTTTATAGATTCCACTATGATACTCATAGCATTGATGTCACCGTCTTTGATTTTATCCATAACTGCAATGTTTTGCGGTTCCTTCTCTTTTCCTTCTTCAAACTCTAGTATCATGATATTTCCTTTCACGATATCCAACACTTTATTCTTGGCAAGGATGAGGTCTATCCTTGTCTTCCATGTTATGAAGTTAGAAGCTCCATCTAACTTGTTTTCTGATTTCATAGAGTAAGTCATGGCTGCTTTGACTTGGTCAACCCTAGATCTGACCAAAAACTCAAAATTGACATCTTGGCTTGCTGAGAGTACCAGGAGATGCACTAGGCTAGGTAACACTAATATATCAAGATATTATGTCAATCCATTCACTTAAGGTGACTCAACAAGAGGATTAGGGTTTCTACAACTGCACCTACTAGTAACCCTAGCAGCAGTGCTTTGGTGACTGCTCCTACTAGAAAACCTAGCGGCAGTTCTTCAACGAGCTTAATATCCTTTTGGCTATGTTTCTTTCCAGCAGTTAGACTGAATGAAGGAGGTGTGGGCCCATAACTTGTTATAATATAATGGATGTGCTCATTTTTCCATTGACAATATTGCTATATTCACCCAACCATAGGCCGAAGCCACCCTCCGAGCACCTTAACCTTGACAGCGAATTACTCTAGAAGCAAACCCTAGGCTGGATAGCCAAACAAAGGGCAGCGCACCTTTCCCCAAGGATAGCGCACCAACAAGAGTTGATCAGATAGTCCAAACCCTAACCAAGAGATAATCCAAGCCAAACGTGATCTGCTAGCTGCAACAGCTGCAATGGCAACTCTCTTCCAAACCTATGCACAAAACTAGGCACTGCAGTGCGCACAAGTGTTTCTCTGGAATTTTGAGTGTGCCCTACTAGAATGAAGAATGGCCTCCTATATTTATACTAATTCTGGCTAACTACCTGGGCTGACTTCTAATTCTGGGCATCTTTCTGTTCAATATATATTATTTCTTATATCCGACTTCTTCTCTTGGAGGCTAATAACCTAATACAAGTTATCTTCTTGAGCCAACATGTCTTCTAGGGTTATTATCCAACTCATTAGGGTTTCTTCTTGCTTCTCGGAGTATTATATTCTCGTTAGGTTTACACGTGGAGGTAAATACCTCCCGCAACTACCATAATATCAACACCTTAAAACCAATGTTCAAAGGTTTATGGCAGAATGTTTGGTTTGACAAAAACATAAGGTGGAAACAATTAAGACCCCAAGTCTTTTACAACCATTATCCATCCCAAGTTAGCGTTGGGAGGAGGTTTCCATGGATTTCATCATAGGGTTACTGAAGTCTGANTAGGGTTACTGAAGTCTGAAGGAAAGAGTGTCATCACGGTGATTGTTTATAGATTGACCACGTACACACACTTTTTGTGCACTCTCTCATCCCTTCAAAGCTAGTACAGTTTCCACCATACTCATGGAGAGAGTTCAAAAGCTACATGGAAGCCCAAAGATTATTGTAAGTGACAGAGATCCCATATTCACTGGACATTTTTGGACAAAATTATTTTCTTGTTTGAGTAATCAATTGGCTCATATCTCATCCTATCATCCTCAATCTGATGGACAAACCAAGATAGTGAACAAATGTCGGGAGGGATACCCTCATTTCTTTTTCTCTGATAAACAAACACAATGGTTCAAATGGTTACCCTTGGCATATTGGTGGTATAACACTTCCTTTCATACTGCAACAAAAATGAGACCATTTATGGCACTCTATGGATACCACCCTCCTTCCATCACTTCTTCACTAAAATAAAAATCTAAGGTTCAAGTAGTGGAAGATCACATTGAGCATGAATAACAAGTTCTCTAAATATTAAAGGACAACCTGACCATGGCACAAAATCACATGAAACAACAAGTAGATCAACATTGTAGTGAAAGAAGTTTTGAAGTAGGGGATTGGGTGTTTTTAAGACTACAACCATACAAACAGATGTCCCTCAAGCAAGCCAAGAAGGATAATAAATTATCACCAAAGTACTATGGCNGAAGTTTTGAAGTAGGGGATTGGGTATTTTTTAGACTACAACCATACAAAAAGATGTCCCTCAAGCAATCCAATAAGGAGAATAAATTATCACCAAAGTACTATGTCCCTTATAAGGTGTTGCAAAAGATTGGTACTATGGCAGACAAATTGGAGTTGCCTGCATCTTCACGAGTACACCCAGTTTTCCATGTTTCATGCTTAAATAAGGTTATAGGTGACAAGATCCCAGTTCAAAATATATTTCCATAACTTGGCGAGGAAGGAAAAATCATATTGGAGCCTGAAGCCATCAATGACACAATAATTCACCAGCTGAGGAGTAGATCCATTTAAGAGTATCTCATTAAATGGAGGGAACTATCGGCTAAAGATTTCACTTGGGAAGCTGAGTCTTTTATACAGAATCATCCAGAGTTACTGAAGCGTTGCGGAAAACACTTGTCTCAAGGGGAGGGGAATGTTAAGCCCTAAATAATGGCTCACTACCCCTTAATTGGGGCATATTATATTAGTAATCTTATTTTATTTATGTCAGCTTTAGTCCATTAGTTGTAATTATACCTCCTATTCTCCTATATATACCAAGGAGACATTTTCATTTGGAATCATCTTGTAATTGAAAATTTATATGGGCATAAGGAGGTTTCCCCCTTGAAGAGGCTTATTATCTGAATTTATGTTTTTTTTCAAGCCGTTGAGTACTTATTCTGAGGTTTTTCTATGCTATATTGATATTTGGTTCCTAACAGCGGACATTAACCTTCAACTTTTATTTGTTTTCAAGATCCATCTATCCCAACTAGCTTCAAACTTGACTTACCTATCCAATCTCTATCATATTGTAAGGATGCACATATGCCCCTTTTTCCAGTTGCATGAAAGTCCTTCTTTTACCTTACCATCATAGATTCAGGTGATAACTCCAACCTTTTTGGTTGTCACTCGTGTCTGTATGTTACTTAAGATGGATTATTTTCAGGCACCATCTCTTATATCCTCAAATAAATTGCTCAAAATTATTTGATTCGGTGATAGAGAGTCATTAGAAAAAACTCTACTAATTTTTTTAGGGCTCATTTTAATGAGTTCCAGCTTGTAAATAAAGTTTGAAAAACATTTGATATGTTTTTTCCTTCAAAGAAGTCAAAACCCAAGTTTCTGTGGCTAATGCATTTTTCAAAAGGGCTTCTAAGCCACCGAAAGCCTTAGATTTCGGTGGCTTAAACACGAAATTCGGGGCTACTTTAGCCATCGAAAGTGTAGAAAAGTATTCTTTTACTATGTCGAGTCATCATTTTCAAATGATGATTCTGAGTGACTGTAGAATCCTTTTGAGAAACGGTCATATTTTTTTGTTGATAACATGTCAAGTAACAATAACCTCTCTCATTTTTCCTACAGGTGCCGTATATTGGGAGAATTGAATTTATCTCTGAGCCCTAATTTTTGGATCTCAGAATTTCCCTGTTTGACACATGTTTTTGAAATGCAGATCCCGGGAAGATGAAAACAAATCTCAAAGAACTGAGAGAGTTTTTTTCTCACAAAAAACCAATATAAAAAATCCTATTCCTGTTTGTACACAAAGGTTTTTGTTTGACAGATATGGGTCAATATTTGAGCAGAATATTTCCAGAGATTTATGTCTTTTCTAGCCACCTCTCAAATTTGAATTTGAGATAGGAGAAGAGGTTATCAGATCCATATTTTGAGGATCTTAAACTTCTTGAAAAGGCTATAAATCCTATCAATTTTATAGAATGAAGGGGTTTTTGACTTTGGAGACTTCTTCAATCTTGTAACGTTAGACTTCTCATTGTACATCAATAATACAAGCTTCTTTTGTCAATGTTGTTCAAATCTTCATATTCTTTCTTATCTCTACTTGTACTCTAATATAATATTCATTGTTTCATGTTTTTATGATGTATGATAACTGTCAACTTGTCATTACATCCATAAACTAGAAATTGCAACTATTCTATACTTATTATAACTGGCCATTCATATATGTTTTATTATATGTTTCTGTTGGTATAGTATGTAATTCTCTACATATCCACCTTTTATAAACTTTATGAACACAATGGTTGAAATCCTTGTCCATATGAGTGTGTATTTGAATGTTTTGAATAAGTGAGACTTGATTAAGTTCTCTAACTTGATACAACTTTTACAATTCATTAAGTTACCAAGATCCATCCCATTCACAGTCAGGGAAGGACTCCTAGAGTGATAACAAAATGACGCCGTTGTCGGGGAGTGAAAGTGAAAGCAGAGTTTTCCTAGGAGAACGATATATATTTGTTTCTTGATGGAAAGCAAGAGACAGACATAAGATTCGACTGTAATCATTTTCCTGGTGACTCCACATTAAAGACTCCACTGGGGAGGATTCGGTTGACAGAAGATGAAGGAGATAAATCCCAAATCCAGGTATCAGTTCATTAGTCTTCTTCATGAACTGTTGTTCTTTTATATCAGCTCTTTCATGTTGTTCCCTTCGCATGTAAAGAGAATCATTTTTTGAATAAATCATCATCCTTCTTGTACATATCCATCTCTAGAAGAAGAAGATCTACATACTGCTTGTATTGTAGATATAGATTCGGTAGTTGTACCTCAGCCCATTCATAAAGATGATCATTGCATTCAAATCTCCCTTGAACTTGATCAGCCATGTAACCTTACCGAAGTTAGAATTGATTCCAAACTTGTCTAGAGCTCAACACTTGTTTCCATAACATCTCAACCTTGTCAACAACCTGTTATCCCTCATGATCATCCCACAACCTTCCAAATTAAATTTAGGATGAAGATGTTTAAACCTCTGAGACTGCCTTACCTCCTTCATCCTTATCCTCCTGACTATTATGAATATCTCCCTTGCTTTTCTGGAGAGAATTAGGCTTCAGCTGAGAGGCACTTGGAATCTTTTGAGGATTTTATTGATCATTTTCAGATTGTTCATGAAGATGTCATCATGAGATATTTTTCAAAATCTTTGATCAGGGATGCTGCTATATGGTTCAAGAATCTAAGAGTTGACTTTATTATCTCTTGGATCGAATTTTCAGAGGTTTTATGAAATATTGGGGTGAAAACAAATCAACAGATTCATGCCTTGCTGATTTCTATGCCTTGAAGAAACAAGAAAATGAAACCTTGCTTGTTTTCAATCGAAGATTTTGTAGCATTTACTATGGTATGCCTTTGGAGATCCGACCTATGGAGAAAGATGCCATGATTTATTATGTTATGGGTTTTCATTCAGAACTTGCTCTTCTCCTATTAGAAAGGAAGTCTTCATCCTTAAGGATCTTGTTTGAAGATCCTCAAGAGGTAGAAAAGAACATCCATTCTTCCAGAAGGATCTGAGGTCGAAACTTCTTTGAAAAACTGCAAGCACATGAGCAAGCAGAAGGTCAGTATACTTCATATTTTGAGCAGGAAAGTAGTGAGTATGAAACATATATGGAACATTAGCATGAAGGTGAGTATATTTCAGATTCAGAATCAGATTCTTCAGTATGTGCAGAGTACTTCAGAGACAGGTATGAATCAAAATTTTATGACAAGTTTGCAAATCAGGAAGAGCCTATCGTAACCAATGATTGTATAGGAAACTACATGTTTGTAGCTGATCAAAATTCATATGATGTAAAACCTATTCTATCGTCATATTTTGTGCATTTGTCTAAGGAGGGAGTTACAATGATTGATGATCAATCTCTAATCACAAGAAAATAAGAAGGCCATCAATCTTCCAGCAGAGAGGTTGCCATAGATGTACAGTTGTTTCCCGAAGGCTAGTATGTTCCTAATCTTCTTTTCAAAGATCCAATGGCAGTATTCATGGAGTTATACCTTTTAGAGATCTTGAAATTTTCAGATTTCTTTAGATCACCTATTTTTTCAAGTGAGTATGATTTCTAGAAAGAGTTCTTATCACTGTTGTCACATTTCAAACATCAGTGGTTGATCCGTGAGAATGATGAGATCATTACAGTATTGAAATTTCTTGGTTGACTGCTATGAAAATGTGCCTTTACCTAACCAAATTCTAGAGATGGTTAGGGTAGAGTAGGGTAGGAAATAAGCTTGCTGCCCAAGCATTTCTTTTCTTCCATTTTTTCAGCAGCTGCAATAGTTACCTTGTGTGAATAAAGGCAGTCTTGGAGATGTACATAGAGCTTTACACAGGTCGTGAAATATTTTCAGAAAGAGGTGAATGGAGGACTCTATGCCCAATGAAAAGATGACTCCATGCCCAATGGAACGCGGACTCCATGCCCGATGGATCACTAGAGACTAAGTTATGGATTTTATTTTTCTAGGAAAGGCATCAAATATGTGGTCCTTGAAACCTCATAGGGAGGCTTTTATCCCCAATAGGAGCTAGATGTTATATTCTCAAATAAATTCGTCAAAATTATTTGATTCGGTGATAGAGAGTCATTAGAAAAAACTCTACTAATTTTTTTAGGGCTCATTTTAATGAGTTCCAACTTGTAAATAAAGTTTGAAAAACATTTGATTTGTTTTTTCCTTCAAAAAAGTCAAAACTC
>SNQJ01S0037878.1:44899-65854 GCA_010110895.2 Picea sitchensis
GAGAGAGAGAGAGAGAGAGAATGACATGTGTTTTACCTGGTGGTTATCCTTACGTATCCCAAGTAATGCATATCATGAGATCCATCTCCAACTCCTGTTATTTGCTTCCTCAACAAAAGGATACAACAAACAATAATATACAAACCTACCTGGGAATTAGGATATGGAAAATCTAGTCTAGTTTTAATTTGATCTAGTCAAGGAAAGGCCATATCTATCATCTACAACTAAATAAACCAGTATGCAAAGGAAAAAACTATGTAGATATGTATATTAAAAAAGGAGAAATAGTACATCAATTAATGAATGTTACCTTGATTCATGATTGAAGACTTCTCTTGGTTCCATGTTCCTGATCCTCCTCCTTAGCCCCTTGAGCTTCCCTCTCTATTTCACCAACATAACCACTCCAAAAATCTAGCTCCTCCTATCTCCTTTATTTGGCCTCTTCTTATAGGAATTTAAAAGAGATTGGAGATAGGATTCATGACATGATAATTAGGTGGATACAAGTCATGAGAATTACTCTTAATGGCATTTGGAATAAGAAATTACAAGTTATGCATAGGATTGATGGCATGTGAACTAAGAAATTACAAGTGATGCATAAGTTCCATGCTCAATTATGAAAATTTTATGACCTATTATGAACTTTTTCTCTATCGTGATATTTTTTCTCAAGTTCCATGTTCAATTATTATTTTTTTCCAAATCACTATGAAATTTCTTTTCAATTATGAGTTTTTTCTCAATTATGAAATAATTCTTATTTCATAATTATGAAATTGTGACAAAATAATTATTTCCTTATGATATAATTATAATAATTTTACTCAATTATGTAATTCTATCCTCATAACATCTAATAACATGCTTGAAAAACCTGTGGTGGAAAATACAAGTATACGCATGTAAGGAATAGAGCCAACCATAAGAGAAAATTCATCCTTGTGGAATCAGAGCCCTAACTCAGGGGTGGTTTGTTGTAGAAAGATTAAGTTCAACAGATCCTATGGTTGAGTAGAACTTATGATGTATGTATCTAGATGGTATATTATTTCCATAAAGATACATGTCATGGTCAATTGACTATTATGTTTATTTTAATATTGTTATGTTATTACCTCAGATGGGGTGCCACCTTGCACTGGGATGACACGTGGAACAACACTTGGTCGGGCCTTAAATACATTCCATTGGCTCCCATCCCCTCACCATTAAGGATGGGAGAAATATGGATTATCTAGGCCAATGAGACAAGACCTCTCGCACACGTGAAAGGCACGGAGTCACAGAGAACTCGGTGTATGGCCTTAATGGCGGGTCTGGTCACATTACTCCTCATGAATTTATTCGATTTTGGAAAGGAAGGGGCTCATTTTGAGCTGAAGCCATAGAATTTGAGAATCCTTGAGCTCTGGTGCAAGTGTAGATGCCTAATTGCTACCAGGGCCATTGCTTGTCACCTCCACATGCCACGAGAATGAGGCAAGCCCCGCAGGGGGGGTTTCCTGGTATGCCTTGACTGCGCGGAGAAAGAGACAATTTTTTTTTGAGAGGGTGTTGTCCATGGAATGGATGCAACTCATCCACAAAAATAGGAGGCATGGCATGCCTCCCATGGAAAACATTGAATAAATCATCTCGGATGAACCCATTCAAGTCCCCCTAGCACACCTGCTCTTCACCGTTCCAGAAAATTGGAACCCACTGACTTGTTTTCCAAGGGAAATTACCCAACTGGCCACCAAGAATCATCAAGGCTCTCAAAGAGGATATTCCCATTTGGTCAATTCCCCCCCCGCCCTCCTCCTATATCATTGAAGAAATCCCGACAGATTTGGAGGTAGAACCGGCCGTAGGTGCATCAGAGATCCCTCCAACAGAAGTCCTGGGAAGAAACGAGCCAGTCAAGGATGAGGAAATTGGTCTGTAAGGCGAACCAATAGGGGTTAGTCTGGAGGAGGAGGGTGGCATCGCTCCTATTCCACATCTTATTTCTACCATAAAAGAGGCAGGGTGTGTCCAACTGCCACTCCTCCACCCGGACCACCTGATGTTAGTTTTTGAATTGAGGAGCATGGTGGAGGACCTAATCGACCGCACCAGTCTAGTCAACCAATGCGTTGAGTTGCTCTATGATTCCTACTCAGATACACAACCAAGAAAATGCTTCCCAATGTGTGCTCAACCCTTTGTGCTGATAGCCAAAGCCGATGTCAAGGACGACGAAGGCAACATGGATTTTGCAGAGACCACCGGGTAAATGTCACAGTCAATAGTTTTAGTCTTTTTCTTGGTTTCCTTAGGATATTCATGGCTAGAAGCAATTATTTTGTAACTCTAAAACTCAATGTTTTTTCTCAGACCAATGGCTGCCAAATGTCTTGGTTTCCTTCAGGCAAGACAAATGGCAGTCGGTTTTTCTATTTCACAGACTGCATAGATAGCCAACTGTCTCGGTTTCCTCTTATATGGCCAGACAACTGGCATACATGGTGTCTCTAGTTTCCCCTCTTTTCTGGAAATTAATATATTAGGCTCTACTCTTTTTTATTCAAAAAAAAAAAATATTGTTATGTTATTAATCAAATTCTATGTATATTGTGTATTTGAATGTTTTTCTGTGCATGGGTAATCTACATATGTAATTGAAAATGTTTTAATGATAATTGCATAATGTTTCGATGATAATTGCATAACCCTTCTAGTCATGTTGCATGCAATAATTCATTAATAGCATAATAGGAAGGTATCATAGTTCATAAGGTGGATTTAAACCCAAATAGATGGCTAGATAAATTATTGAATGGTATTAGAAATAAATTTTGATTTAGTGGAAGGAAATTATGAGTACACCATCATCTCAGAAATGTACAAGGGTGGTTGGGTATCCTATAATGACATCCATCTAAGTTTAGTGATAGAGTATTCCATGCCTCAACTCTCAATTATGGTTAGGATTTTAAACCCTATAAAATCTTCTTGAAAGTACACATGTGACTTAACTCCACATGTGTTAGAAATATGGGATGATTTGGAATCCATTAAGTATCATGGTGGTCAATCATATAGAACAACTTGTGGATGACATATCCTTCACATATAAACTCTGATTTATGTGATTTTCATGTCGTTGAAAATCTCTTGGTGTGTATAATAGATTTGAGAGGATGGGGAATTTTTTCATTAACTTTTGTCCCCAAAAATGTCTATTTAAGGATGTAAATAAGATCCAAAATGTTTATGGACCCCAAATCACCAAAGTCAGATCCGCCTCTAAAATGGACCTTACATGGCAATAGTTGCAATTTGTCCACCCAAAATGTACCAAAATGGATGAAAAATTATTGAGCCACTTTGGATCACATATGATAGAGCCAATTGGATTTACTTGACATTAAAATTCATTCACATCATATTTCATGTTCCAATGGTGTGCTATATTATGCCATGTTTGGCCTCAATTTCATTTGCAATTTCAATAAATTTCTCAGCTTTTAGTTTTTTCATACACTGAAAAGGGATAAGAAATGGATTCCCATTTTTCCCATTTCTCTTTCCAATCATAGTTTAATACCTTAGTATGGAAATAATGAAGGATAGAATAATTGAGACTTTGAAATGCATCAAGTTATGATGATCTCTTTATTTAAAAAATTTGTTTTACATGGATGATGTTTTATTATTTTGTGTTCATTCTATAAGAGATGAAACTAAGATAAATAAAACATTAAATTTATATAGCATAGCAATTGTAAGGAACATGAATATGCAAAAATATTCTATTTATTTTCATGTGGTGGAAGATCATCAAATGATCCACTTTTTTTCCTTATCAACATATTGAGTTACAAGTAGGCTTCAAGTATGTAGGCTTTTTATTTAATCCCAATTATTATTATATTAATGATTGGAAATGACTCATTGAAAAATTAGAAAAGAGAATAATTTTCGGTGCAATAGATGGATTTAAGGGAGAGAATGAACCTAGTGAAGTTTGTATTAGAAACAATTCTGATATTTTTTTTAAAAACCATGGGAATTAGTAACTGGTAGGTTTGATCTCAACTAGGTCCAAGATCAAGCCTACTAGCTACGATTATAACCCAAGAGTGTATCCAATAACCTGCAAGCCATATATACCAATCACTTGTGACTTAGCAAGGGCCAAGGTTTCTTGGATCCCACCCAAGTGTACTCTATTGCAAGGGTTGTCTACCCTTATGGCCCTATCACAACGAGCCAACACATCCACTTCAAAACAATTCTGATCTATTGGCACTCTTTCACTTATATTCCCAAAGGAATTTTGAAAAAGATAATAAATAAAATATTGAGGTTTTTATGGACTAGGAGGAGAGAAAAAGAAGGAACACTCTTGGTTAAATGTCACACCATAGCTAAACCAAAGGACATGGGTTTAGGGCCTTAAAAATATTCACCATATTTTTAAGGACCTGGTACCTATTAGGAACTAACTAGTTTAGACACAAGGGAATGGAAACAATGTTAGAATAAGTTCTTTGGGAGTGTTGATGCATAGAAATAGTTATCTGATAATATCATTGTCTCTATCCAAGAAAAATGTATCTATAAATTGGTTCAAACAACAGACCTAGAACTAACTACTATTTCATAGAAAAGATGCTAACATGTAAAACTTTTAGGGTGAGAAGCACTAGAAGATGAGCAATGGTAGGTCTATATAGAAAAATTAATGGTAAGCCATGTTCATATTCGAGGCAAGGGATGAAATAGTATAGTGTAAAAACCAAGAATTGAGGTACCATATTCCTAACCTAAGGTATAAATCCATATATAAAAATAAAGTCCAAAGAAATAGTTAGTGGTGGTGGTGAAGGCCATTCGAGAGAATAATATCTTCTTTAAAATCTAGAATTTTCATATAATGAATAATGCCTTAATTTTGGAAGTTTTGCATAAATATAATCAATACAAACTTAAGTAGTAAATATGATGTGGAGATAGTAATCCATTTAATGAATAATGTCTTAATTTTGGAAGTTTTGTAGAAATGTAATCAATACAAACTTAAGTAGTAAAGAGGATGTCGAGATACTAATCCATTTGCCAATATTCTAGAATCTATGCATACACTTGAGTATGAGCTACTTTAAAAAATGACTACATAAACAAGGATGTGTGGCAACGGAGTCCCTGCCAAGGAGGTTAGAAAGAAAATTTTGAAAAATGGGGTTGAAGTGTAAATGAAATGAAGTGTTTGGCGCAAAATGTATACGAGGGAAATGTTGTGTGCAAGGTGCATATTTTGGAAGATGGGGCAAAAGTAAATGATGGTTGGTAGACCGAGAACCATATAATTTTGGAAAGTATATAGCAAACATTTTTTTTTTGGAAAGTATATAAGAAAGTAAAAAATTTGTTGACAGTGAAAGATTAAATTTGGAAATTTAAATGCATTTTCAATGTGGATTGGTGAAAGATAAAAATATATGATGACATTAAAAATATATGATGACATTAAATTAATAGGAGATAAGAAATATAAAAATTTTAATGCATTTGTGAACATTCGCCATAAATGCATTTGTTATAGAGTGTTGAAAGATAAGAGTAGAGTCTTTAGGATATAAAAATTTACATGCATTTTTATTTGAAATCTGTCAAAAAATAGAAGTTTGTTACATACCACTGCAAATTTTGAAATATACAAAAAAACCACAGTGTGTTACATATAAACTGGACTTTCAATGCATTTGTCATGTAGACTGGGATTGGGGCTCCCACAAACCATTAGAGAAATATTTACAAGAAACAGGATTGTGGAAAGAAGATAGAGTGCAACAACTGCAAAATAAAATAAATGGAAAGGTATAAGTGTTTGCCTATACATGTTTATTTAAGAAAGAAGAATAATTGGGTTGAGAAATAAAGAAAGATGGGATGAGTAAACTTATAGTGAGGGTACATATGAGCACTTTGGATATTTTCTTGTGGCTTCCCTTTCATTGATGTCAGCGACGACTGCGGTTTCAAGGATGTTTTCCATGGCTGCTGGAATGCTGGCAACTGCCTGTTGTCTTTCGTTGGTGGCCTGNTTTCAATTGCCTTTCGAGCCATTCTTCAATGTACGCTCTCATTGGGGAGACATTGATCTCATTCCGGATCTTGATGTTGAAAAGATCATTTTCTAATTCCTAGAAGTCGATAGAAAGATTAGAGAGAGCCTGATGAATTTCCTCATTCTGTACTGCATATTTGACTAGCCAGTCATGGACGTGAGATTAATCAAATTGAAGGATGCTGTAAAATGTTTCCAGAGAGAAGGTCTTCAACATAGAAACCTATTTATTGAACTCTTCTTTGGTTAAGGGCAAGGAACTTGCGATTAAGAGGGGGTCTTGGAAGTTGTTTGTTTTCCCGGCTAAGTCTATATTTGACAGCTTTGTGAATAATTTATCTTTCTTCGATATGACTTGTTCACATGACTGAACAATGAGACGCAGGTTGTTTACTTTTTCTTTCCAACATGCATTCAATTGGCCAATCCAGTTTTTGGATGGAAGTTCTTCTTCTCTTTTATTTTTTTTTGTCATATTATTGACAATATTTCCAAAAGGGATGATCGTTTTTAAGAAGAAATTTTCTTCATCTTTTAATTCGGCTTGCAAAATCTTGAGCAAGCTATGTGCAATGGTTCCAAGGGAAGCGATGGTTTGTGATGTTTTCCAGGCATTGGTAACTAGTTCCATTCTTTTTGTGATATTGTTTTCCACATATCCTTTACAGGATGCAAGCAAGGTGGAGGGTGCTTTTACATTGGGTGAAGGGGTTCCAGGCATGGCTATTGCCAAAGGATCGACAAGCAATGGCATAGGAAAGAAAGCATCTTCAAATTCCTTGACTCAGTCCTTTAGTATGGCATTGTGGGTCTCCATGATTTCAGTGGAGTCATGAAGTGCTTCTCCAGTCGCGGTGTGAAGTTGACAGATTTGGGACGGCTGCATGTTGGTAACATCAACCTTTGAACAAGATTTTCCTTTGATATTTTTAACATTTTTTTTCTGAAATATCAATTTTTTGTTTTGGCTATCAAAAACAGTGCTCTAGAACACGAAGGATTCATCTTCATCAAAATTTTGGGCAACAGATATGTCCATTGGATGGCTATGGTGGATAGCATCCTCGGGATGATCAAAGAAGGGGAACATGACATCCATATCAATGTCAATTTCCATTTTCTTAGTATGAATTTCTGGGTCTTCTGCCTGCCCCACATTTTTTTTTCTTCTTCTCCACTGGAAGCTTCTAAGAACTATCAATTTTAGAGTGAGGAGGGTCGTTATCTCCTCCTCTGTTTGAAGAATTATGGGTTTCTTTGTTGCTGTGATGGGCCATTTGAGCGATGCTTTGGGATGTCGTACTTTTTGGAGTGGTATTTGTTGATTGAACACTCTTGTCACTGGAGTATTTCCCCTATTACGTGTACAATTTGGTGTAGCTTTGTCTCTACGTTGCCGACATCAGAGGCAGACCCGTGACTATCTCTGTTTTTGGGCAAGTGTTTATTTACAAAAAAGTCGTCGAGGCCAAGTGAATGTAAATGTTGTCTAAAAATATCATAGGGGTTGAATCCTTTTATGTGTTCAGCATATATGAGATTGGAGATACTAAAATGTGCTACGAAATCATCAAATTTGATGACGTTTTTCAACACGAACCCCCTATTTTCCAAGGCATAGGAATGAACTGTTTTTTTCCTTCCTTTGGAACATATGGAACCAGTAGTTGTATTGATGTGCTACTTCTGCAGTAAAAATTATTTCTATAATGTGACATGGAAGGAGAGCAGGTTGTTCCATGGAGCCAAAAATTCTTATGATAGTGTAATTATCCAAATGTTGGATTGTTCCCTTTTTGTCCAAAAAATTAGTTCCCTGTTCAGATAAGAGGGGAGCATTTTCTCCTAACAAGAAAAGTTTGAAAACAGACAGGAATCCATTAAAAACCTCATAAAAATAATGGGAATCCTTGTGCTTCCACAAGACCTAGTACCAGAAAATTACTGGGTGGAAATCACAGTTGACATTCTTGGACAGAGACAGTTGCAGAAATCGACAGGAATGTGCTATTGCAAAAACTAAATAGGATGACATATAAAATTTCTTTCCCCTTTTGTAGCTTGACAATTGGAAAGAGATTTCATAAGAAATTATCCTTCCCCAATCAAAAATGGCTTGTTCATTGACTATAAAATACAAAATGTAAAGAGCCATGTGGGAAACAGTAGTTGTGGATTCCTATCCCATTATTCTTGTAAACAACCATGTAATTTCACGAAAAGGATTTTTAAATGAACTAACTTGCATTCTTGTAATATCTTCAGAAACTAGAACTGGGTTTTCCAAAAAAAGGGGCAAGAGGTCCAATCCGTTATTATGCTTTGCTAGGAACTGTTCGCAATATTCTCCTTTGAACGTCAATGTTGGCTCGGGAAATTTCAGCATCTGCCGGAAGAGCTGAGGTGACAAAGAAACAAAAGAGCGGTCATGCAATTGAATAATTCTTTTCTCTGCAATAAATGTATCGGCACACCAAGAGACCAAGTCCTTAAAATCAAAAACCTCAGGGACACAACCTGCATGAGAAATCCCAGAAGTCCAAATTACTTGGTTCTTTGCGACAGAGGTTGAGTAATAAGAAAATGCCCTGGACTAGTGGAAGTTCTGGGTGTGACGGCCGAAGATGTTCACTGTATCTCCACAGAACTGGTGCAGAACTGATGCCATAGATTTATGAGAAGGTTTCTAATCTACAGATGATGGTTTAAATGAATAGTCCCAGCGAATAATGTAATTTTTTTCTAAATCTTGGTTAAATGCTTATGAATGGGAAAGCTCCTCGATCCTTTCACTGATTAATGACAATCGGTATTGGTGGTGCATGATGAACTATTAGGAGTAAAGTTTATTTATTGCATATTTAGAAATGCGAAGGTGGTGCAAACAGAGAAGAGCAATTAAGGAATGGAGGTTTCTTGAATGTGCGAAGGCCACGCAATGTGAAAGGGATTTCATGATTTTGAAATGAACACTCGGAACGGACAATCTAATCTCCCCACAAATTTTGGTTTAATGCGCATGAATACGATATTTCCTTGGCCCTTTCGCCAATAAATGACAATATATACGGTTTCTGCATGATGTCCTGTTAGAATTAAATGCCAATAATTCCATATTTAGAAACAAGATATGTCTATATATATAAAAAACTTTATATTTTATTTTATTGTAGAGAAGTGCAAAGGTGACAGAGAAGGCAGAGAGCAAGGAAAGAATGGCAAGTTCTGAAAAGCGATTAGATGTGATTCAAAAAAGGGTTATGGGGATAGTCAGGAAGAGATCATGAAGGGGGAGGTCAACGACCGGTTTGTATATTTGTGAAATTTCGGCAAAATGGCTAAGTATGGAATAGGGAAATTGCTAATTGCATGAATAGAAATAAGATCTTATATATAATTTCCAACTGCTAATTCCCAAAAGATATCGGCATAGGAAACAACAACTATGAATTGAATATTTCTTCAACATGGCAAAGGGACGATTTTCTAAAGAAATTTGAACAAATGGTGAAGTATGGAAGGCGGACAGATGGGCTTGAAAATGGGTTGACAATCGTTCTAGTAAATATGTGAGGAAGCGGTGGTTAAATTGTATTTCTCGAAAGTTTTCAGTGCAAAAACTGTGCATCACGAAAAAGGGCATGATAGGTGGACCGTAATATGGAAAAGGGTAAAATTTCATGTTTCAAAATTTTTGAGTGAAAAATGTGTAAAACAGAAGATATCATGAAAATGGCATGATAGGTCGACTGTAATATGGAAAAGGGCATTATCTAAGAACGGTTGCAAATTTGTATATCTGTCAATTTGTATATAGTAGAGCTACGTATGTTGTTTGGAGGTCCTGGAAAAGTAGAGATGCAATGTTGATGCAACCAGCGGGATCCTCCTGTCAATTTCTATATGGTGGAACTTTGGGTGGTAGTTGTGGGATAGGGAACAATAGAGGGTCAATTTAAAGAAAGGGGAAGCGGTGGTTGGAAATGCATGAATTGGGAAAATAGAAAGGCGGAAGACATTTTTTTTAAGTGCGAATTGGTTTCAAAGAAGCCCCATTATTGCAAAATCATGATCTACTAGTTATCAGGAAATGTGTTGTTGAAGATTACATTCCTTTGTAACGTGCACATCCAATTATGTTCTTGATACATTATTCCATGACTGTAACATACCAACTGAAATAGTGAACTTTGTTTTGTACTAATTAGCATTAAACTTAATAATTGCATATCTAGAAACAAGAAGAATGATTTTGCTGGAACATTTTACATTGGTATTAGTAAACAAAATATCGAAGAAGTATGAGAGAACCAAATTATTCTAATTAGAACATGTGTGAAACCCAGAAAAGTGGCAGAGACGAAGAGTCCAAGGACAAAATTTCGTAATAGCAAATCCATTTAAAAAAATAAGAAAAGTATTGAGTACTATACATCTCTGCTTAGAAATTCGATCAAGTTCTTCGGTTGAAAACATTCAAGGTATCTGCGAAAAACACAGGCACAGGTTCTGTAGTATGCAAGATCCTTGGAGTTTTCTCCTCGATTAATCATCCTAGACTGAAATTGATATTTTTCAAAAGATTTGCTTGAGGAAGAAGATGAAAATGGTTGTAGGGCAAGTGGAATTGCCCTTAGTTGAAACTGGCTCTTCATAGTCTAAAAACATTCAGTAGTATAGCTTGCACGTGCAATTACAGAGGCCCAAATTAGTCCATTCTGGGCGAAAGGAGATGACTAGTAGGAAAATGCGTTGCAGCAATGCAATTTTTCACCTGATACCCGAAAATGTTAAACAATATTTTTTTTGCTTGAAATATATATCTGGAAGCATCAACATATGATTAATTTACAGTCAAACTCTTGTGCCCAAAATAGACTAATTTGGAACTCTGGAATTCCTACTTTGGCGGTGCAAAGTGGGTGTTGCATTCACTGTCCATTTTTTTTTTTTCTGAAACTTATTTTGGTTTTGTCATGACTGTGATCACCAAGCCGGGAAGGTCCATTCGTTATGGTTCATTTCAATTTGGTCCCAGGAGTGAGAATATTTTATGCATTTCCATCATCCATTTCCATATCATCGTCCATTAGATCATCTTCTTCTGGCTTGGAATTCATGGCATAAAGTTCTACATCAGACATGACTAGAAGTGGGCAGGTTCTCTGAGCAGCCAAGGTTGGCATCAAATTTTTTGGCTTGAAATATATCTCTTGGTGTACAAAGGGACCATCTCATTTTTTGCTCGTGGCCAGAGAGAGATGAATTGTAAGAATATGCCCTAGAAAATGGAACCTGTGGTAGTTATGTCCCAATGTGTTGACTATGTGTGGAGAGAACTATCGCCACAAGTTATTAAGAATTTCCGTTTGCTCGAGACAATGTTTCAAAGGAAAATCGAGGAGGGATAATATAAGTCTCCGCAAAGTCTGGTTTAATGGGTATCAATGGAATATCTCCTTGAGCCTTTCACTAATCAATGACAATTTCCAGGGTTTGTGCGGAATGAGTTGTGACCATCACAGTTCACTAATTGCACAATTAGAAAAAAGTGTGAAGGTGGTGGTGATGATGAAAAGACATTAAGAATCAGAAATTTCTTAAAAGAACCAACCCGTCGGCGGACAAAAAAAAAAGATTGTGTCGCCTTTGAAATGAATACTTGGAAAGGATAACATGCTTTTGTACAAATCTTAGTTTAATTCGTACTAATGACAAATCTTCTCTGAAATTTCGTACATTAATGACAATTGTAACGGTTTCTACATGATAGCTACTAGCATTAAAGCTTAATTATTGCATATGGAAAGCAGTCAGGCGGGTTACAAAAGAAAAATGGAAAAATATATACCTAGGAGACGTGAAGGCCTGATGGTTCTCTGCCTGACGGATGGTTTCTCGGCCTGGAGGATGGGTTCTCAGCCTGGCGGGATGAAAATTGAGCCTCTATTGTTTTTTTGTCCTACAAATAGCACCTACACTTCTGCAAGATACAAAATGATAGGCAGAGTTGTGGGTTGGTTGGTTAAACATGTACTTTTATAAAGTATGGACATCATATTGTATAGAACATATCTGAATCCGTGATTCCATACTTGGGCACTTTTTGTTTTGCGCGTTCGCGGCCTGGTGGGATGAAAATTGAGTATCTATTGTTCTGTTCCCTACAAATAGCACCCACAGTTCTGTGATATACAAATTGACAGCGGGATTTGCGGAGATGAGTTTCTATATAAAGTATATACATGAGATTTTATACAGCATATGTGGATTGCTTATTCCATACTTAGGCACTTTTTTTATCGCGGGTTTGCAACCTGGCGGGCTGAAAAATACTGAATATTGTTATGTGTCCTACAAATAGCATGCAGATTTCCATGATATATAAATTGAAAGCATGACCTACAGGTTTCTTGGTTGAACATTGCATTTGTACTGTTCTAGAACATATGCGGATTATTCGTTCCCTATACTACAAATAGCAACCACATTTTCGCGATATACAAATTGACAGGAGGACCTACAGGTTGCTTGGGTGAACATTGTATTTGTATTGTTCTAGAACATATGCGGATTCCTCATTCCATAATTGGGCACTTTTTGGATCGTGGGTTCGCATCTTGGCGGGCTTAAAATTAAGTATCTATTGTTCTGTGTCCTACAAATAGCACCTACACTTCCACGATATATAAATTTACAAGTGGGCTTATGGACATAGTCTCTATATAAAGTATGGAATGATATTTTATACGACATATGCAGATTCCTCATTCCATACTTATGCATTTTTTGGATCCTGGATTCACGGCCTAGCAGACCGAAAATAGAGTCTCTATTGTTTCGTCTCCTACAAATAGCACCTAGATTTATGTGATATACAAATTGATGGCAGGAGTTGCGGAGATGAGTCTCTATATAAAGTATCGACATGAGATTTTATAGAGAATATGAGGATCCATATTTCCATACTTAAGCATTTTTTTGATCGCGGGTTTGCAGTATGGCGGGTCGAAAAAATAGTCTCTATTGTTCCCTGTCCTGCAAATAGCACTGATATTTCCACAACATACAAATTGACACAAGTTTCCATGGGCTGCTTGGCTGAACATTTCATTTGTTTTGTTCTAGAACATATGCGCATCCCTCATTCCATACTTGGGCAGTTTTTTGGATCGCGGCTTCGTAGGTGGGCGGGCTGGAAATTAAGTATCTACTGTTCCATATCCTACAAATAGCACCCACACTTCCATGATATACAAATTGACATGTGGACCTGTGGACATAATCTGTATATAAAATATGGAATGAGATTTTACACAGCATATGCAGATCACTAATTGCATACTTAGGCAGTTTTTGGAGCACACGTTGGTGGTTTGGCGCACTGAAAATAGTCTATTGTTTCATCGCCTACAAATAGCATCCAAACTTTAGCGATATACAAATTGACAGGTGAACTCAGGCTACTTCACTGAACATTGGACTTTTATTGTCCCATTGCGATCCTGTATCAATTTCATAGTTAGCGAATTTTTTTTATTGGGGGCTCTGGAGTTGTCCGCGACATATAAATTGACACGAGTCGCTACGAAATGCTTGGCTGAACATTGCATTTGTATTGTTCTAGATCATATGTGGATCCCTCATTCCATACTTGGGCACTTTTTGGATCGCGGGTTCATGACCTGGCGGGCTTAAAATTAAGTATCTATTGTTTTGTATCCTACAAATAGCACCCACACTTCCGTGATATACATATTGACATGCGAACTTGGGGAAAAATACTGTGTATAAAGTATGGAATGAGATTTTATACAGCATATGTGAATCACTAATTTCATACTAATTGACAGGTGGACTTGGGCTGCTTCGCTGAACATTGGACTTTTATTGTGTTGTCATGATCCCGTATCAATTTCATAGTTAGCGATTTCTTTTTATCGGGGGCTCTCGGGCTGGAGGGCTAGCAATTGAGCCTCTATTATTCCACGTTGTACCAATACATTGTTCTACAACATATGTGGACCTATGGGTTTCTTGGTTGAACTTTGCATTTGTATTTTTGTAGAACATATGCAGAGTCATCATTCCATACTTGGGAACTTTTTGGATTGCGTGTTGGCAGGCTAGTGGGATGAAAATTAAGTATCTATTGTTCCGTGTTCTACAAATAGAACCTACACTTCCGTGATATACAAATTTACACGCCGACTTGTGGACATAACCTCTATAAGGTATGGAATGAGATTTTATACAGCATATGTAGATTCCTCATTCCATACTTAGGCAGTTTTTGGATTGTGGGTTTGCGGCCTGGCCGACTGAAAATAGTGTCTATTGTTCTATCTCTTACAAATAGCACCCAGACTTCCACGACATACAAATTGACAGGAGGAGTTGCGGGCTTCTTGGATGAACAATGCATTTGTATTGATCTAGAACATATGCAGATCCCTCATTCCATAGATAGGATGAAAATTAAGTATGCAGAACGCTCATTGCATACTCACAAGTGGAATCGGGTTGCTTCATTGAACATTGGACTTTTATTGCCCCGTAGCATTCCATATCAATTTTATAATTATCGATTTTTTTCTATTGGGGGCTCTCAGGTTGGCGGGTTGGAAATTGGGCCTCTATTGTTCCCCGCTGTACAAACACGTTGTTCTAGAACATATGCAGATCCCTCATTCCATACATGAGAACTTTTTGGATCGCAGATTCATGACCTGGCAGGCTTAAAATTAAGTATCTATTGTTCCATGTTCTACAAATAGCATCTTCACTTCCGCGATATACAAATTGACAAGCAGACTTGTGGACATAATCTCTATATTAACTATGGAATGAGATTTTATACAACATATGTGGAATCCTCATTCCATACTTGGGCAGTTTTTGGATCGTGGGTTGGCGACCTGGCAGGTTGAAAATAGAGTCTCTATTGTTCCCTCTCGTACATATACCACCCAAGCTTTTGCGATATACAAATTTCCAGGAATACTAGGGTTGGTTGCCTGGACATTGCACTTTTAGGTAGTTTTTGGATGGCGGGTTCGCAGTTGGGTGGGTTGAAAATAGAGTCTCCATTGTTCCCTCTACTACAAATAGCATCCAGACTTCCTCCATATACAAATTGACAAGCAGAATCAGGCTGGTTCATTGAACATTGCACTTTTATTGTCCCGTAACAATTCTGTATGTATTTCATATTTAACGATTTTTTTTTATCGGGGGCTGTGGGGCTGTTGGGTTGAAAAATGGGCATCTTTTGTTCGGGCTCACAAGATGAAAATTGGGACTTTATTGTTTTGCGTTGTACAAAATCTACCCACATCTCTGCGATATACAAATTGACAAAGGAACCTGTGGGCTTCCTGGGGAAACATTATAGTTTCATTGTTCCTTGTCCTCTGAATAGTATTCGAAGATCCTCCATATACAAATTGACATATGGACTTGAGAGCTGGCGCATTAAATTATTAAAGGATGTTAAATTGCTTATTCTTAAAAGAATCAAGGAAAGAAAAGTTTTTTTTTTTAAATTCTATAACCGCAAGCATAACAAGGACCAATTTGAATTTTAAAGGCCTGTTGTTCATATGATAGAACAATTGCATTCCGCACACTAAATATTCGTTGATTTCAAATTATTCTAGGATATTAATCTGACTAACTTCATCGAATAAGCAAAAATGCGAAAACAATGGCCAATTTGTATTTTAAGAGCCTTTTGTTTGTATGTGAGGACAGTGGCAGTTCAAACACTATATATTCATTGATTTCAAATTATTTTAGAACAACAGTTTCACCAATTTCATCGATCAAGGAAATCTACTAAAGCAAGTGATAGTACAGCTACGTCACAATGCAATAGAAATTACTAGGCGGATCTACGTCCCAGTTGGCTAAAAAAAATAATTATACTGTTCAGTGTCCTCCAAAGAACAACTGGAGTTCCACGATATACAAATTGACAGACAAAGAAAATAACCAAGAACCAACCATACTTTAAACAATCCACAAGCATGTTCCCAGAAGGTTCCATAGAGCAGAACCCATCGACCTTTGCACCAAACAATTTGATATACAAAGAAAAGGCGTCGCCGCATTTGTTTTCTGTTGAAATGAACTTTCATCTGGATGTTGAAAAAATATTATAGAGAGACATGAGGTATTTTCATTTCCTCTCAAAGTTTCATATAAAAAAATTTTCCCCTTTTCAACCGATATGCAAAATTGCATTGTCCTCATTTAAGGTGAGTTTTCTTTGTATCCGAAGTTGCCGCAGCATTTAGACAACTCTGCCAACTCATGAAGTACATTTTGTAACAATGGTTGCCTGATGATACAGTGCACGGTTGTGTTTCCCACGGTTCGAATAACACCACTGAGGTAATGTCCATAAATATATGGACATTTTCACCGCATTGCAGACAATCAATCGTATCATCAGTTATCAAAGTGGAGGCAGAGGCAACAGAATGGAATTTTGCACAAATAGGCTCAAAGGGGTTCGAGTACATATTGGTTGCAACTAAAAGACCTTCAACCTGGTAATGCGAGCAAAGGAATTAATACATTGAACAATATAATACACAATTGCATCCCACCCTCTCCTTTAAAAAAAAAATAAAAAATTAACATCTACAAAAATTTGTTGAAGGCTATTTCTAAAGCAAAGTGAGAATGATTTGGTAAATGTATACGCACAACAATTGTAGAGATAGCTAGCTTCTCCAGATCCTTTACTGTATCTTCTCGCAACTCTATTACAAACGTTGACTGGGTTGTCCGAAAGATCATTTCTCTAGCATCCTTCTTTTTTGTTATATTTTTTAGCATCATAAATGGAATCTACCCTCTATGCACTTGTTGTTCCATTGATGAAAACAAATTTGAATACATGTCAAACAATTGTAGCTGCAACATGGAACAGTGCAATTTTTGTGTAACTTATTCGACATACATGCAGAAGTGAAAGTAAACAACAAAACTGAATATGAAAAGTGGTACCATTGCCTTCTCATTGTCCAACTCTCCATCCTTTATATGGAGAATGTGTTGCGACCCAAATTTCCTGGCTAGTGTGACAATGACCCCAATCATTCCCATTGGGTAAATATCAGTGCTCTGTGCAAGTTTCCTAATAGTCGAGTCTGAGAGGAAGCGATATTCTGAAAAAATAGGAGGAATTTTTTCCACAATGCTTGTTTCGTTGACCGAAATAATTCGATTGCAATCACCACGGTCATATACTGTTTTCGGTAATATATTTAAATTTGTAATGGATATCCCATTATGCGGTAATATCTTTTCTGCATGTTTCTAGACAAGTTGTGGAGGAATAGTCAGTGTGACTGTCATCATGGCATCCTTCTCTGTCATATTAGAACGCATAATGGGTCTACTTTTGTTTGCCTTGTCCAAGTAGGTGGTATAGACAACCATTATGTCCCCGACGAACACCTGTCTAGTTTGGCAGTTGTTCAAGGCCTCTATTGACAGTACTTTGGATGTCATAACTCTAGACCTGAAGACATTTTTTGAATAGGAAAACTAAAGTGAATGGTAGTGTGCTACAAGTACATGCATACTTTTGATGAACTATGGAGCCATAGTTTCGCAATGACACCTCTTAGTCTGCGGAACATGTAGCAGGTTTGACGTCTCACTCATACTTGTTGATACTTATTGCTAGCTGCAAACCATGTACTGCAGATGGCATCAACATATTCGCCATTCCATAGATGAATATATAGCCCAGGAAATTTGTCTAGTAAACATAGTAAGAGCAGAGCACATGCGTCTTTACCTTTGGCATTATCAGTTCGTTGATGTCTAGGATGACTGACTGCTCATGGCCATCTCACTAGTCCAACTTTTTTTGATGCAAGCATTTGCATATGGACATCAAGACTAAGAAAATATATGCATTCTATATTATATGCCCGCTCCCGGTTTTTATCTTTAATTTGTCGGCACACTTGGTATACCTTTTAGAAGATTGTACCACAGAACCCTCTACTTCATAGAAGAATTCATCTCCCTATCCAAGCAACCTGCTTTTTCCAAGGAAGCAACACGGAATATGCAATCGACAGGAAGGCAAGTTAGTTTGAAAACAAACATTTAAAACAAAAAAGAAACATGTCTATTTACCTGCCAAAGAGTCCTTCGTCCTGTCCAACCATTCTGTTTGTTTAAATGAAACAATGCAGCGCAAACACAACGGACACGCACTAGCTTAGTATGCAGGAATAAATGTATGCAACCAAGAAAACTTACCATGCAGGAAGGCACGCAACTAGCTTAACATATATCCAGACCATAAATGAAATACAAAACAACTTAATATGAAACAACAGTACGAGCATGCACCTTTCTATATCCTCTTCAACCGATGTAGTCAAGACTCTCTCATTTTCTCTAGCGACTCTGTTTGTTTCAATTTGGGAACCCAAAAAATTTAATGAACATCAATGGAAGCTGGTATTCAGCGGAGAACAAGCAATATGTACATAGAGCAAAACTGACTCAACAAAAAGTCTACAAAGGCAGAAACATTAACCTTTGTGCTTCTCTATCCATGGTTGTAAATGTGTACAATTTTTTCCCTGGCCAAAATATATTACAAGGCGCAAAACATCATGCAATTGCATGGCCACAGCTAAACGATTTCTGCTTTTCCCTAGAAATTTATCCACATATGCCCTCTAGCCATGTTCTTTATCCTCTACACAGACTGTTGTGCACACGATACAAGTTCTCTGTTTTTCATGGCTAATTACCCACACATGCTTCTAGACATGAAAATATAATCTTGCAGAATCTTTGTTGCACATATCATAAGTCAAGAACAACACAAATTGCATCCTATGCACACCAATCTATGTAGAGGAGAAAGGACATGTCATGTCATATCCACACATTTGACCATACATGGTTTATAAATGTACCCTGCATACATATGCCTTATTCCAACAAAAAAACAGCGGGTATTGTAACTTCACATGTAATCCTCAAACAATTTTGCATGCAACTAATTTCTTTCATGGCAGGATTGCAGCACCAGGAAAATCTCACAGAATAACAGATCTTGACTCCGGCAGACATGGAAAAAAAAACAACTACATATCCACTGGTGGGTGCAAGGGCTAAACACCATAAAGAACCCTAAACAAAACAATAACAATCCAAAAAAGAAAATAAAAAAGAAACGCTCCAACCACCACCATTGCACCCCAACCCTGCAAGGCCGAATCAAAGAAAAGAAACCAGCAAGGACCAAACTAGTGAGAAAGAACAAAGAGGCTGAACTGCACCCCCAACACCCCAAATCTCAAACCCAAGCCAAACAAACAGAACCAACAACCCGAGAGCCAACGAACTAGCAAGAACCACCGAGCCAGTGAACAACATATGTATCTCCAACGATTACGAAACTGCAACCAAAACAAAAAAGGAACCAGAAACACACAAGGAACATACAACTACAAATAAGCAAACATTCTTACTTGCAAACTGCAAACTAATAGCAAACAAGGAATACAAAATGAAACCACAGCATGTAAACTTACTCCGAAACGATGAAATGAAGAAGCACAACTCGAATCACCAGCAAAAAAACAACAAGCAACAATCGAGAAACCAGTGAACAAGAACCACTCACCGAACCAGTAAACAATGTATGTAGCCTCAACGATTACGAGGATGAAGCATACAATGGCAACAACCGACAAACCAGCAAAGAAGAAGCAGTCACTGAACCAATAAAAAATGTATCTAGCTTCAATGGAAGAACAAGGACGAAACATACAATGGCTATTGAACTAGCGATAGACAATCAAGTGCAAATTCACTGTAACTGTATAGAAAATTTCGAGGAAAAATGTACTCCGAGAACCGTATTTACATAAACATTTAAGACTCTCAGGCTATCTAAGCACCTCGCGGAATAAAAACATTTAAGTTTTCAAGGGTGTTGCAGAATGTCGCTTCATGTGAACATTTACGCAGTCAATCCTATTGACGCATCTCGGAATAAGTGTCAATACATTTCAAAAAATATACATCCGCCAAAGATGCTATAAACTTTGGAATTCTCTATCACTACAAAGATTGGATATCAAAACTTTTCAATATGCTTATTACATATCAAAACTTGCGGATATATTTGGGTAGTAGAAAATGCTAATACAAACATTCGAACTAATGCTATCATTAATCAACCTTGAAGCAAGATACAGGAAAAATATATGATTAAAACATATTGACTACGAGAAAAACTTTGGATATGTTGCCATATAGTACATTGGAAATAGTGAAGTCGGCAATCAGACCTCCAATCTCTTATCCAATCAGATCAATACATATATGTTACTTTTTATTATATAAAAATATATGATTTTATTTCCATAGCCCCAACAATAGGTATTGTGCAAATATTTCGGGTCAAAGGAAAAAATAATATGCAGTCAACGATTTATCGATTGCTATAGTCCCTCTACGCCTACGGCAGGGACTAACAAGAGTTAAGAGTTTTAAGGATTCAAAAATCTTCCATTGATTGTGTCCTAGGGTACTAGGCTTGCCGTGAATGTTAGACATATTTCAGAATAGATTCATTCTGATTTTCTGATTTTTCTAAGTCTTCCATTTTACTCTCTTTTTTTAACGTTTTAAAGTGTATGTTTCGTATATGAAAGAAATTTTGTTTAATCTATGAAATTAAGAACTTTTACCTTCACTTAATATAAAAAAAATATATCGTCTACTAAAACGAGTAATACAATACAATACGACTAGTGGTACAATATTCTATTTTATGGGTAATAGTGAACAATGGT
>SNQJ01S0037878.1:65864-76008 GCA_010110895.2 Picea sitchensis
AACCTTCCTAACCTCTTAACTCAACAAAAGTATGGTGATCTTGGAAAGCTTCTCTTAATGCTTTTCAAGCACGGAAACAAAATTCTAAAGAATCACAAGTAATCACAAAATTCTAAAGAATAAAAAATAATCACTTACCCTCTTAAGATCCGATAGACCAATTAGATCTTAGTGGATGTTAATCATCATCATCATCATCATCATCATTTTATTTTAGAAGAACACTTAACCAACCTTATTCAAAATTTTTATTTTCAAAAAATAATTATATATTTTAAATTAATAATATAATGTTTTAACTTTTATCAAATTATAGATAAAGTTGAGGAGGAATAATTAACTCATTTAACAGATTATTGGTAATTATTTTGAGAGGAATAACTTTAATTTCAGTGTTGTCTTTTTCACGAAGTTGGAAACTGAAGTTATATAAATCTCGGACTATACCGATGATGTGCTCAGAATTATTATATTTTGATACACCGCATTATACGGAGCTAGGCATTATTATATTTTGTCTAGTTGGCTACTAGAAATAAATAATGCTTTTGGTATAATCTTAGTATCTTATCAAACTATCTCCAGTGGCGGCCGGTTAGTTTGATGCATTAGTTGATGTGTAATGAGTGGATGGCCATACTTATCCTAATTGACTTGTCATTGTATCCCGAGCGAGAAGTCTTAACTGTCCTTCAATACCTTCTTATTTCTCTACATAAGCTTTCGTGCAAAATAAATTTAATATAAAATTTTGTTGGTCAATTATGACGTGAGGATTATTATATACATGAATGGAAATCACTAAAAATAAATATTTGTATTTTATAGGAAATGTTTTTATGAATTTCAAGGTGGTATAGTATATTATTATTTAGCAATTTTTTTTTTTTATATTTAGGATGTAGTTAGTATTCAGCAACCACAAAAGTTTTGATCAAGAAAATGTTATTTGAAGTGATAGTGAAGATATTTTGTAGGTGATTGTTTTGGAAAAAATGTCTTTTGATGTATTTTACAACTAGAATGGTAAGTAGTTATTGAAATAAGATTTTAGAGGGATTTTGTTGAGTAAAGTAGGAATTTGATTTCACATGTGTGTTATTGGAACTTTATTTTCATGAAATTGATAATCTAATTTATATTTTGATTTAATCTAAACATAAACATATCTACAAGATGAAATTGGCATGTCATCCAAAAATGGTCAATAATAGTTTTCTATGTTTTTTAACATTTGAAGAAAACTTAGATTATGTCAAAGTTTGATATAAAAAAGTCATTAATATTCCTTTTAACAATTAGTTTTGATAAAAACCTTGTCAATCTCAAAAATGGATATCAAAAAGTCATTAATCCAACCTTATCAATCTCAAAAATGGATATCAAAAAGTCATCAATCCAACCTTGTTAATCTCAAAAATGGATATCAAAAAGTCATTAATCCTCCTTTTGACCATTATAATGATTGCTTATAAAATTGGATATCAAAACCTCATTAATATTACCTTTGACCATTATAATAATTTGTACTCCCTTATGTGCCAATTATTGTTGACCATGTTAAAATCAATATAGTTTCATCCAAGTATAAAATATAGCTCTCAAGGGATTAGATATTTCTTTGTTTTCAAGATTCATGAATGCAATGCCCATAATTTTATGAGATGTTTGTGGAAATTCTTTGAATAGAAGAATATCTTTATTTTTATTAATCTCAACGATAGAGAAATGTTTTCCTTTCTTCAAACCCAAAAATATTCATTTAACTTGTTTTAAAATTATTCCTAAATTAAGTAGTGTGCAATGTATGTGAATATAATATTCTTCAACCTTTAATGATTGCTTACATTATAAGGGATCTAGTTTTTAAGTATGTGTAAGTAAAGTGTCAAAAAGGGTGTTGACAGAAGGGCATACCTAGGGTTCAACGCTACAACAACGCACCAACAAAACCCTAACTACCAACCCTTTTGGAAACACCTGCGAAGCAGATGAAGTCTCACCCGAGGTAGAGGCAGGGGTGGTTGTGAGACTCAGGTGTCTGCAACGTTAGCTGGGACACAGATCTATGATTATGATACTTAATAGAGCACTTAGCACCATCTGTTCCTCAATATGCATCAATATCTACTTCGTTGATAAAACAGAGATTCATAGAATTCACATTGATCTAATGTATTTAAGCACTTAGCATAGGTAAATAGATCAGATCTAGCAGATCAAGCACTAAGCATATTCATATATATCAGATCTAACATTCTCACATATCATTAGCACTAAGCATAAGCAGATTTATCTAATCATCTCAAAGCACTTAGCAAATAACATATAAACGCATCAGAACATCACACAGAGCAAAGTAACACAGTATTTACGTGGTTCACCCCCATCCTGGGGCTACGTCCACCAACTCTTCTTCCTTATTAGCTTCTCAATAGGTTACATGCATAGAGCCTCCGAACCCTTCTCCGCATAGGATAGAAGATCTGTGCAGCTCGCTAGATCCTTCTTCCTTGCATTACAACACAAAGCCTTCCACAGTCCGTTACAACCACTTGCACTTAGCATACATTTACATCTGACTAGTGGCCTAATGTCACGTAGATGCTCCTCCTTACATTGCCTAGACATCTATTTATATTAAAAAATAGGCCTAAGCATGGGTAAACCCATGGGCCGACAACCCAATCCTGTTACATAATCTCAAAAACCCAAAAAGGGGCCAAGATCCCGTGATCTCCGCTTCATATTGCGCTCATCCTTCGATAGGCTATCGAAGTCCAAAATAGGTCAACATGACCAAGAATCTCCCAAAACTTGGTCAAGGGCCAACAACTCCCCAACACTCACCTGTGACTCATCCCGAGTCACTTTGGTCTCACTAGTTCTACTTCGAACACCTTGAGCTTGGCTCGAGCTACTTCGACCTGTTGTTGTGCTATGGCCTGTTGCTCGGTGAACTCCTGGATTACTACATCATTGACTATCCCTTCTAGGCATTGTTCTGCTATGGTAACAACATGTTCTAGCTCTACTTCTCATATCTCCACCTCTGTGAATAATTGGAATGCCTTATCTTGTATTGGTTGGAGCCTTTGAGTGACTTCCATAACTTTTATTTGAATCTTATGGATCTTCTACTGGGTGGTGCGCTGAACTTGAGGCCGCTTCATTCTTTCTATGACCAACAGGGCCTTCAGCTGTGCCTCTAGTGTGTCTGCGTGTTGATTTTCTTCCTGGAGCTATGACTCCAGTGCCTGTAACTCTAGATTCTCGGTGAGGTTCTCATATGTTTGGGCACTATGGTTACTCAGTTGTTTGCATTCCAGGGCAAGAGATTTTAATCTGTCAACTGCGTTGCGGGTAGTTTCTTCCCACTGGTCCCTTATGTCCTATGGAGTCTCGGGCATAGTGCGTAGCTCTAAATATGCTATGCGCAGCTGGAGCTATTGGATGGCTTCTGCGAGTTGATCTACCTTCTTTGTGACTTGATCCTCTGCCTTTATTTCTACGACTCTCATAGAGTGAAGTGATCTGTTGACCGCTTCCTTTACTGCAAGTTTCTCTGCTAGCAACTGTTCCTTGCCTTACTGCAGTTGTAATTTTTCTTCATCCCACTTCGCTTGGAGAGCAATCTTTTCCCATTCTACAACATTGCGTTTCTCTAGAAGGACTCCCTATACTTGTGCTAAAGCCTGGTTGGCTTGCGTTGTTTCTTCCTATGCTCGTCGAAGGCGAGCTTCGACTGTATCAGTGATTCGGTGGAGTTGAGTTGGCTCATCTCCCAGTTTCGGTGTTCCTACTGGCAAAGGAATAGTGGGAACTATGCGGCTAGACTGTAGTGCCTACTGCACCCCTTGAAGTTCAACCTCAATTCGATTGTACATCTCCTCCTTCTTAGCCTCTTATTTTTCTATTATCTCCAGCGAAGCATCATTTAGGGCTGCTACAATGAAATCAAAGTCATCTGGGGTGAGGATAGTCTGCAACTTGGTCATTGTTTCTTTTGATTTCTTTCGGGAGGAAGGATTCGGGGGGGAAACATTCCTTTTCTTCGAGGGGTCCTCCTCCTCTCTAGTTGGTGTTACTTTGCCTCTTCTTTGTTCAGCCTCCATGCCATCTGTCTCTTTGCCATCACCCCGTTGCACTCATGACATGGAAGCAGTCTTCACCGAGGTACTTCTTCAATCTTGTACTTCATCAGTATTCTTTGTTTTGCTAGGTCCGGGTGTATTTTATGCAGTTTTTGGGCTATCTATGTCAGACATCTCTGCAGGGTCTAGTGAAATAAAGAGGTCCACTAACCATTCCTTGGTGATATCCTCCAAGTCCTCCTCCATCAGTTTGTAGTATGACTGCAATTGTTGCTTATGTTCATCGACGCGCGTTGTAATATAAATAAAATGTCGACCAGCATTGAACTTCAACAAAGGTAGGAACCTATGTAAAGTATTCAGAGTTATGAAAGGATCAGACTATATGGCTACCTTCAACTAGTTGTAGTATGTCCGGAACATGAAATTTGACAGTCATTGCTTATTCATGTCACTGGAATACCATAGTGTACTGAAATTTGCAGCCAAAGGTTCAAAGGGCTCGATGTTCCAGAAGGTCGCACCTTCCGACATCTCTTAAGAAATGAAAGCAATAAGGATTAATAGACAACTGAAATGAAATTCGTACCCTTGATCCTGGGCTTCTCTGCAGTCAAGTTCTAATTGGGTCACCAGGTACTTCACCCAATTCATTTGTAGGCTCTTCGTGCACTTCCCTGCGAGGTCAACTACAAAACCAGTCACTTGGGTGGGTCGGTTCTTTCGTACTAACTTTCCTTAGATCAATTGATAGGTGAGGTGCAATGCGCCACTCTGGATAGAATCTACCTTGTACCCTTGTGTGCCCTTCTCGACATTGTCGTAAGTGTCCTTGATCCTTTGAGTTAGAGCGTGATCCATGGTTTTTTCGGGATAGAAATCCTGTGGGTCAGGGCCTTGCATACTTATCCCTGTGATCCGATTGATCAACGTCGGATCCACTTTGATATGATGGTTTAACCACAAGTATTTGCCATGGTAACAGGACATCAAAAACTTGACACATGCATTCACCTCTTGGTGTCTTTCGAAGTGAGGAATCTTCATGTCGTTGAGCAGTGTAGACTGCGCGAGGTTCATAGTCCATGACTGGGGAATTATCTCTAAATTCTTTCCCTTTGTTCTGGTCAGGTACTTATGTGGGGCTAAGATGTTGTAGACTTTCCTGTCATTGAGGTTGAAGTCACTAAACTTCAACGCTGCAATATTTTCTTGGTCTGTGCGAACTGCGCATATCCATTTCAGGAGGTACGCAGTGATCAAGGCGTACTCAAAGTCTCTGGGTACACTATCTCGATTTATAGTGCCGCTCAGAGGTGGTAGATAAGCAGGTAATATGCTTAGGATCAGTTTAGCATTCATGAGATCATCCATGTGCTTAGTTCACTTCTCATCTGATGGTTGGGATGGTCTAACTCGAGAAGTTGATGGAGAGGATGGCAGTCCTCTTGTGGATGATGCTTGTACACCTATGGATAATCCTCTCTCTGACATGACTCTTTCAATCATCAAGTCGAGGATTATTTCTATCACTGATTCTTCGACAGCGTTGAGCTTGTCGGACATATGCGCTTGGGATTAATTAGATCGGGGTCAAATTAACTTAGACACTGTAGTATAATAAATAGCAAGAGAACAATGATCACTATATACAATTTAGTTAGTCTACAGGCTCAAACTCTTGGTTAGAAAAATTGTTCTTGGTTCGTGGCATGGCGGGATAAATAGGTAACTCGGAAATGGTTCGCTTGTAATGGGTATGAAGCCTCATTAACTCTTGTTCTATCCATTATGGCATGGTCTAACAGTCTTGTGTCAAGCCTTAAATGCCTTTATACTCATTCAGGGCGGCATTCGAATGGTTATAATGTCTGCAACAACTATATTGCTTCGCCATGGAAAAGTGCCATGTGTCACTGTTCTGATATCCCAACAAAGCTCCAATTCTGCAAATTGTCTTTCTGCGAAGTTTCCTCTGGAACCTTCTGTAACTTTTCAATATTATCCCTCTTCTTACTTAACTTCCTAGCCTTCTTTCCAATGAACTTCGTCTCGATTTGTCTTTTTCCATTCTGATGCTTATCTTCGTTTGACATAGTCATTGCATGCTGTTGAGATTCTTTCCTAGGACTCAGGGGTAATACCTCTTCTTTATCTGGGATAAGTACTTCAGTCTTATGTGATTCCTCTATTGTTCTTGCAGCTTTTGAGTCTCTAGTGTTAAATAGCTTCGATCTGTTCTTTTGTTCTTCAATCAAGCGTGCGATCCTTCTAGTCATGAAATATTTTAACTCTTGTTTCTTCTACTCCAAAACTTCTTCTTCTTCCTTTCGTCTGGCTTGATATCTATCAATCCAAGGTTTTCCTAGTAACATGGTAAATGGGGTTTTGTCTTCAATAAATTTAATAATCTCAAAATCTTCTTCTATCAAAGTTCCATTAACATTCGTAGGTATCTGAGTGAGCTTTCCACAAAGGTTTAACAATTTTCCTCTGAATAACCTTATTCCTCCTAATGAGGGAGTCATAGAAGGCCTCCCTATAGATTTTGAAGTTCTCTTTGTCATGATATTCACTTGTGTCTCTTCATCCAAAACACAGTCAATGTCGAAGTCTCCTATTCTTGCTTCGATGCATTCTTTTTCTTTAAATATCTATGATAATCTAACATGTCGGTGGTCATTCAGGGTTTCTTTTATCTGTAGAAATGCTTTCTTTGATTCTTTGTGGGATTATTCCATAGTTTTTGGATCTTCCTTAGGGTTTTCTTGATTCAGATTCATTCTTTCAAGCTTAGAAATCATTCTAGAGCAATCCAATACTTCATGATCCGTAGCTCTGCAACAAAGACAACTAGGTCTTCTCCTAAGGCATTCCTTAGCAAGATGTCCTGGTCTTTTGTAGCTGTAACAAAGGTTTAATCCTCTCTTTCTTTTAAATGATCCCCAACTTCTCCTGTACTGCGTGGTAGGATCATAGGAGCTAACCTGCAACAAATTCTTTCTAGGATCCTACATCCATTTGTTAGTCCAAACATTCTTTCTATGCATAGGTATAACATATCTTTCACTATTCTTATCAGATATACTCATATCAAGCCTTCTTTCATCTATTAGTGACCTAGTTTTCAAGCTAGGATAGAACCTATCAAACATACCTAGGTCCATACTTTAGAGAAAAAAAATCCACTTATCTTGATTTTACAGAGTACAAATCTTTCAGATCTAGATTTTTCCTACTATTCTTACCTTTATTAGAGCATAGAGCTTACAGATCTTACCTCTTTTGTTCAGATCTGACCTCTTTTCTTCATATCCGACCTCTTTTCTTGGCACAAAGATTCATAGATCAAGTAAAATGTTGCGCGCTAGGAAAAGAGATCTACGCACAGAGCTTCACAGTTTCAAGTCGAATCTTTGCACAAAGCTTCTTCTTCCTTAGTTCCCAGAAATCACAATTTCAAGTCCCAGCAACGGAACCATTTGTTGACATAGGGGCAGACCCAGGGTTTAATGCTACAACAATGCACCAACAAAACCCTAACTACCGACCCTTTCGGCAACACCTGGGAAGAAGATGAAGTCTCACCTGAGGTAGAGGCAAGTGTGGTTACAAGACTCAGGTGTATGCAACCTTAGTTGGGACACAAATCTGTGATTATGATACTTAATAGAGCACTTAGCACCGTCAGTTCCTCAATATGAAATCAATATCTACTTCGTTGATAAAAGAGTGTTTCACAGTATTCACACTAATCTAATGTATTTAAGAACTTAGCATAGGTAAATAGATCAGATATAGCAGATCAAGCACTAAACATATTCATACAGATCATATCTAACATTATCACATATCATTAGCACTAAGCATAGTAAGATTTATCTAATCATCTCAAAGAACTTAGCAAATAACATATAAATGCATCAGAACATCACACAAAGCAGAGTAACACAGTATTTACGTGGTTCACCCCCACCTTGGGGCTATGTTCACCAATTCTTCTTTTTTATTAGTTTCTCAATACATTATATACACAGATCCTTCAAACCCTTCTCCGCATAGGACATAAGATTTGTGCATCTTGCTAGATCCTTCTTCCTTGTGTTATAACACAAATCCTTCCACCGTCCGTTACAACCACTTGCACTTAGCACTGCAAGTCTCTTACAGTGATGCACAAAGCACTTACAAAATCTACTTGCACTTAACATGCATTTACATCTGACTAGCGGCCCAATATCACATAGATGCTCCTCCTTACATTGCCTATACATTTATTTATATATTACAAAATAGGCCTAATCATGGGTAAACCCATGGGCTGACGTCCCAATCCCGTGTTAGTTCTTATTCTAAGAACAAAAGAAATTTTAAACTTATATAATATTATGAAGAATGCCAATATCCCTTGTGGTTATCATTGAATTGACATCATATGATTTTTAATAACATCATGTCTTAATCACATATACCACACTAAACATTATCCTAGTAGCAATTTTAACCTCTTTACCAAGAGGATGGAAAGCCATACCTATATATTCATAAGCACATATCCATATATGAAAAAACATTCACATGTTAGATATGATGAAATATGATTATGTTTATTTGATAATTGAGAATTTAGCTATTAGAGGATTCATGTAGCTATATATTATTATTGAAATTTAAAAAAAACATTAACTTTATATAAATTATAAAATTTTAATCTTAAAATATGATAAATTTAATGAATGACTTGTAAATATTGTTAAATAATTGTATAAGAAAATATTAGTATATTGTTAAATAGTTATTATACATATGTATTAAATTTGTATTGGTGTATTCATATCTTAGTCTCATATTTATAAGTGTTGAGGAGATCAAATTTTTAGAAGTGCAAACTTTTTTGTAATGCAAAAATTTAAGGAAAGACTTACATTTCCAATCATTTGATCTATCTCCATGTTTTATAGATCATAGGTTTAAACACGAATTTAGAATGTTGTTATTTCATTTTTCCATAAATCATTTAAAACAAAGAAAAAATGGTTATTTCATATTTAATCAAAAGGTTATAGCTTTACATAGTATGAAATAGTACATAATGAATCCATATTCTATTTTCAACTTCACAAAGTTTATAAATACGTAGGAGGAACCAAGTATTTCTTCCATAAATCCTAGAACCATATTTCCTTAAAAATTGACACAGTAAAATAATATTTCTTCATATTAATAAACAACATAAAATGATATGAATCACTACTTATTCTGAGAAATATCTACTAATTCCACAAGGATAGAGAAACATGATCATTTGCGAGAAGCTTCGTTAACATTTGGTTGGATGGGTTATATTTACAACATCATACCTACTGGGTGGTTGGTGAAGGAAGTAATGACAATGATAATGTCTATTAATGTCACATAGACTTTCAAATCCTTGTTGAACCACCATTTTGGTATATTTTTCACTATCAGATCTGTCCCATTTTGACCATTTCGCCCATCCCTTTTACCTAATTACTATTCCTTTTTACCATATTTCCTCGTATTCATGAAGATAAGTTCCATTGAACCTTTTACCTAATTACTATTCCTTTTTACCATATTTCCTCGTATTCATGAAGATAAGTTCCATTGCAAGAATATAAAGTATTTAGTTGTCAATTTCACTGATTTCCTTTATTTTTGATGAATTAGAAATAATTAGAACCGATTTTATCGATAATGGTTTTCTGAGCTCAACTCTTGTAGAAAAATTTGGCACTTTCTAGGAATCCGGTAGCACCCTTTATATTGGATTTCCTATAGCAGTCGGTTTCTAGGATTAGTTTTTTCATGTATAGATGAATCTGGAAATTCCGATACATGGGATTTGTGCAGAGTATGGCCATTTAGGTTTCACATGAGACGATTTCTTGTAAACTTCACGACACAGGATGTATGAACGGATATTGAAACTGTTTTTACAATAATTTCGAGAAATTCGGTAGTAGATTTTCATCTACATGGTCCATGCTTTGACCATATGCGGTTCCTATGGGTTTTGTGGAGAATGA